>JBBJLR010100011.1:2500-10094 GCA_037577145.1 Brachypetersius gabonensis | reverse complement strand
AGAGAGAGAGAGAGAGAGAGAGAGAGAGAGAGAGAGAGAGAGAGAGAGATCTATGTGTCTGTGCTTGAACGCGGAGGTTAGTTGGACAATGACAGCTGCCAAGGAGACTTGAACACTGAGAGGGAAATCAAAACTCTGACCTGCTGCTAATGGAGATTTACTGCCTGCACCTTCATCCTCATCCACTGCTAAATTCTTCTCTCATTAGCACGCTCAGTAGAATGAAAGACAACAGAGAATTTTAAAGAAAAAAATAGACAATAAACAATAGAACAACATAATGACGAGAACACCGGCCTAGTGGTTAGGGCATTGCCCCTGGGATCAAAAGGGCATGGGACTGCTAGTGGCACCCAGTGCTGGTAAATGTGGGCAGGTCAGGTAAATCCTGTCAGCACCACCAACCCTGTGTTCCTGGCTGTCCGCTGCTTCACTTGGTGAATGGGTTCAATTGAAGATGCACCAATCCGATTTTCCGATCCTGAGATGGATTTAGGGTCCAGATCACTGAGTGACTTGTACGTGATGAGTGACGCTCTGAAATCAATTTCGAACTGGAATCAGACCAAGCACTGGAGAACAAGAGCGATGTTCTCTTTTATTGGTTTTGATTAGAACTTTAGCAGAAGCATTTTGAATGAACTGGCGCTGTTTAATGGACAGTTTAGCGAGGAGGGCGCTGCAGGGGAGTTTTGTTAGGTGCAGGTACTGTGTTGTACACAAGTTTGAGCATTAGAGCATTAGAGAACCTTCAGTCTGATGCAGGCAAACCAGCTTTAAACAGCTGGTCAGTCTGTAGATATCTAGAGTAATCCCAGCTGGAGTTTACATATGATTCACAGGAATTGTGGACTAGGGCATTAACACAAAAGTCAACTACCGTCGGCGCGAGGGGAATCTAAACACGAGACCACAACAAGACGAGAGGCATGCAGCAGAGAAGACAGACACACATCACATGTGTGGAGATCCTTCACTCTAGATACACAAACAGCACGGAGATCTGCAGAACCTGCAAGTCGGTGTTAAAGTACAGTAACAGAACCGGCGCTCTGCATCTGAAACGACTCCGTTAGCTAACATTGCTAACGCTAGTACTGCAGGGAGTAGTCCTTCTGCGCCTTAAACTGTTCCTACTCTCAGTTCTACACTTAAATTTACCAGAAAATTCAAGGAATCAGCCTTTGCTTTGCTTTATTTTGTGTGATTGTCATGTTGACTGTTAATGTTACAGAGAACTTTAATAAAGGTTGCTCAGTGTTGGACGCCTGTGTTCCTCCACTGCGTGTGTGATCAAACGACTCGTCGACTCGACTTCGACTTTATTGACCGACTAGTTGACGTGAAAAATTCTGGAGTCGTTAATGCCTTATTGTGGACTAAAACTTTATTACCTAAAGCTATATTACCTATTATGCTTCAGTTCTGTCCATCAGACTGTAGACGTTTCTGTGACAAAAGGGCCGTTTTCTGAAGCCTAAACCTGATGAGCTGCAGGAGAATGCAGCTGCAAGGAACCACTTCTATGCAAGGAAACAAAATATTTGATTTGTGTTCTGCAGAAAGGTTGTTGGTTATGTTCATGTCTTTCCTTAGGCTGAAGTTTCTCAGGCTAAAGTTCAGTCTCAAGTCTGGAGTCAATTAAGCATCATGAGTCACATCAGTTAAGGGCAAGACAGTGTATTGAGACCCAGAAGTACAAACTAAATAAATATCTAATTTTTTATTGTTTTTTTGTGTTGCTCTTGAGGAGTTTGAAGCTTTAAAATCCAATCTATTACAAAATAACTCTCTAAATGCTGATTAGGAGGTCTATAATTGCTTTTTGAGAAAGCGTTTGGTTTAGTCAGCCACACAGAAAGAGTGTCAGAAGAGTCTACAGTTTCTTTTTTAAGCATCCACAACTGAAAGAGACAGCCAGACCGAGGTGGAAGTGATTTATAAGCCCATATCCACACAATGGATCATGTGACAAGTATATGGTCAATAAAGAAGCACATAGCAGCTATGAGATAAGACAGAAAGGAAGCCTGTAGTGATGGATCATGTCACACACACACACACACACACACACACACACACACATGTACACGGTCTGAGATCTTGCTCTCTTGCTCAGATGTCCTCTGTATTTCACCTCAAAGCAACACGGTGTGACTACAAAGAACTATTTCCTTTTCACATTATGGCCCCTCACCCTTGGGACCCTGGGAAATGTGCACAAATATATCAGCCAACTTACTGTGACCGACATTATTACAGTGAAATACAGACACCACAGGCATGCTTGGGATCATATTGTTCCAAACCCACGGGCACTAATACAGAACGGCTGCTATAAAAACCTTCACTCTTATTGGGAGGCTTTTAACTAGATTTTGGAGCTGCAGGGATTCACTTCAAACCAGCCACTAAGAAAATTAACCTTTAGAATGCGAGCGGCGCAACAAATAGTAATTCATGGCTATACGGAAAAAACAGTTTTCCCAGATTGCCTGGGCAATGTCAGACGTCATGCTGAGCTTTGTTTGGTGTTCCTGTAAAAACCAAAGTTAGTATTTTAACCAGAATTATTTCTTTTTACCGGATGATGGTTTATCGATTCATCGAAACGCCCACAGAAGGTCATTTAGTTCGTTTATGATTGGTCAGGATGCTCACAGCCCACGGTAAAGCAGAAGATGCTCTTCTGTTTTATTTCCTCCGGGATCAATAAAGTTTTCTGTTTCTGATATTGAGACCTTCATTATCAATAGTAAAAGATCTATATTCCAATATTACATAACACTAAACACACAACATATAGCAGCAACATCAACCAATTCTTCAGAATTTCAGTCCTATCGCTGTTTCACCTAGACGTGGTTCGGTAGGTTTATGATGGTCCAACAAAACTATGTCCTTCCGCTGTCCTGCCGCTGCACTCGCCTGCATGATGCAACCAGAATTCATAACACATGTTTTTCATAATCGCATAAAAAGTAGTGGCATGTCAACATAGAGGTGCCCTCTACGGCGTGTGTGTGTATGTGTCTGCATGTGTGTGTGTGTGTGTTTTCAGTAGCCTTAGGGAGAAGGCCGGAGAACAGAGGGTGCTCTGCTTCTGTTTAGGCCAGATGTACAAATTCATTATGGTGTGGAACTGGAGGTAAGCTGGTGTGTCCAGAGAGATAAACCTCATCACCTCCCTGCTGGAATTCTGTAGTGCGGCATGAAGGAAAAACTAAATTTAAACAGT
The DNA here is from genome assembly GCA_037577145.1 of Brachypetersius gabonensis. Classification (NCBI taxonomy): domain Eukaryota; kingdom Metazoa; phylum Chordata; class Actinopteri; order Characiformes; family Alestidae; genus Brachypetersius; species Brachypetersius gabonensis. Next base: position 6,856 of record JBBJLR010100011.1, on the reverse strand, counting down.
ATATGGAAGACTGTTTTTGTGATCCTTTTATTTTGAAAATCCGGTGCTTTCACTGAAGTTATTCAAGCTCTGGGCTTGAGTGGAGAAACTGAGGAGGCGGGGCTAGGGTGGAGAAACTGAGGAGGTGGGGCTAGGGTGGAGAAACTGAGGAGGAGGAAGGGGCTAGGGTGGAGAAACTGAGGTGGAGGAGGCAGGTATAGGGTGAAGAAACTGAGGAGGAGGCAGGGCTAGGGTGGAGAAACTGAGGAGGTGGGGCTAGGGTGGAGAAACTGAGGAGGAGGCAGGAATAGGGTGAAGAAACTGAGGAGGAGGCAGGGCTAGGGTGGAGAAACTGAGGAGAAGGTGAGAGTAGGGTGGAGGATCTAAGGAGGAGGCAGGGCCAGGCTGGAGAAACTAAGGAGGAGGCGGGCCTGGGAGAAAGACTAACATTAAAAAGGTGCATGGCAGAAGTAAACAACAAGGTATATAGAAAAGAAAGTAGAAATTACAAAGACTAAGAAACATAAGAAAGAACAGGGAGACGTCACAAGAAACCAAGAAATGGAGAAAAAAACAGGAGGAAGTTACACTAACTAAACATTTCAGTGAAAGGTGATGCTGTGAAACCTGGAAATCTGAAACATCCGCCATAAAATTCGTACCGTTTCGGACAGGCATGACATCCTCCGGCCGCGCCGCCACACACTGACACACTGTTCCTGTAATACACCCCCGATCTCTACTAACCACCTGACCTTTCAGAGTTAATCACCTGAAATACATACCTGTAAAAATGAAGCTGTGTGGTATAACACATTATATTAAAGAGGATATTTGGTGACATCCTGTAAAGATTATCTAACCTTGCATAACATAACTATGACATAACATTTCTGTGTGGGGCATAGACAGGCCAATCACTTGCAGATTATACAGGTTGTTCAATGACACACACTTATTTTCCGCTTCTTCTGACATCACCAAGCCCTTGCTGCTCTCTCCGGCTGCGGCTCCTCCCTCTCTCCCTCCCTCCCTCCCTCTCTCCCTCCCTCTCTCCCCCTCCTTCTCTCCCCCTCCTTCTCTCCCCTTCCTTCTCTCCCCCGGCAGGCCAGTATAATGAAAATGGAGGCCATAAATAATGCAGATAGTATATGATGGTATTTGTGCGCAGAGAGGCATCACTTCAACAGGCTTTAAATAGGTGCGCTGAAATACCATTTTCAGTGCCAGGGGCTGGGCGAAGGCATCTTAATGCAGATGTGCTTTTTATAGCCACACACACACACACACACACACACACACACACCGCATCCCATCAACCCTCACACCTGTGATTAATCTGTGCAGTCACAGTCGATGCTGATCACACAGTGGGGACCGGCTGCTGCACACTCTGTCTTCGAGCGGCTGACACCGTCACTTTAACCCTCAGAACCCCTTAAGCTGGTTTCAGTAAATATAAACAGTGTAAAACATTCTAGAACCGGTGTTTACCCTCAGAACTCAGAGTGTATCAGTAAACTCTGATTTCAGTCAATATAAACAGTGTAAAACAGTCTAGAATCGGTGTTTACTCTCAGAACCGCTCTTTCTCACGGCGCGCTGCCGCTTGGACACTCTCTGGACCCCTTCCCTCTGCGGATTTTCCCCACCCACTTGTGCAGACACCATACTAATAGTTCTCCCGGGTTCAAAGATCTTCTTTCTAAAATCTAAAATAATAGAAACGTGTACATTTTTGTTCTTTATGGTAATTTGTGTGTGACACCATTTTAAAAACCCCAGTAATTATTATTGTGTGGTTTTTAATTTGGTTCTACGTGACACGGGAACACCAGCATGACATCTGACACCTCGACTATCAACGCAAACCGGGGGAACTTCCATAAGGAGCTGTGTGAAGACAATTTGCCATTTGTTGCACTACCGCCCACAGCTGTAAAGTCACATATCAGACTGTCCACACGTCACATTTCCAAGCTGCTTATTTTTAGGTTAAGCCTCATCGAGCACTAGGGATGGGCATGGATATTTAAATATATCAACTTATCCTGGCATGCATTTACATTTTATGGTATATCATGTAAGATCTTTGTGGTTTGGAGCTCAAAGAATCTTGCCAATTCAATAAATTGTAATCGTGTAAAAAATTAAAAATCGTGTAAATTTATCCCTTTGACTTACTCAATGAATATTGAATATTGTTCATTTCTTTGCTTATTTACTTGTTTGCATTTGTTTGCTCATTTGGATCATATTGTGTGTGTCTCTACAGAGTTCCAGATCTGAGAAAGGGGCTGGTGTTCCCATTAAACAGAGCTTTGATGACAGAGAGGAACCCTTTCCCCACCAAACTATATTTTAGAGTGTGTATATATACGTGTGATTTACTGCAGAACTGTCAGTTCAGCGCATTTGAAACTATTTTCTTGTTTGCATTTGCTTGCACTTCATTAACAAGTTTGGTGGTAATTAAGGATTTTGGAACTGAGGGCAGAGTGAAGAAATTCTGTAGTCTATAACAGAATCAGAATCTGAACATCAGAAAAAAACAAAAGAAAAAAAGAAAATATAATTTAAGTTAAAATATAAAACTAAAGTCTCCAGAAATTCTCTGGAAAAGCTTGGGTCCATCACTCCAAACGAACCTTTACACATACTGTTCAACTATATGGACAAAAGTACTGCGACGCCTGACCATTACACCAACAGTGACTTTAATGACACTGTATTCAAATCTATAGGTTTTAATATGGAGTTGGTCCCCCTGCATCTATAACAGCTTCCACTTTTCTTGGAATGCTTTCCACAAGATTTTGGAGTTTCTGTGGGAATTTGTGTCCAGTCATACTGTAGCATTTCTGAGGTCAGACACTGATGTTGGAGGAGAAGGTCTGGATCACAATCTCCATTCCAGTTCATCCCAAAGGTGCTGGATGGGGTTGAGGTCAGGGCTCTGTGTGGATCAGTCAAGTTCTTCCACACTGAACTCCTCCAGCATGTCTTTATGGAGCTCGCTTTGTGCTCTGGGACACAGTCATGCTGGAATAGAAAAGGTCCTTCCACAAACTGGGTCCACAGAGTTGGAAGCATGGTGTTGTCTAAAATGTCTTGGTCTGCTGAAGCATTAAGATTGTGCTTTACTGGAAGGAAGGGTCTTGCCCAAACCCTGAAAACTATATACCCAAATACTTTTGTCCATATAGTCTATACATGGATATTTAGAGATGTGTGTGAATTGGTCTATTTCTGGATCGGAACAAAAATGGATACTGTACCCATCAAACAGGGATTATCAATAGTGATGGAACCAGCAGATTATTATCCTTTTCCTTTCCAATATTGCACAGATTATTGTTTCAATTTCATGTAAACAACGTGAGTCAGTGAGTGGACTTGCTCTGAATTTCAAAATGGTACCAAAATGCCATGATTACACCCTGTGCTAAACAGCTAGACGCCTCTTCCTCTGGATAAAGCTCTTTATTTGATTCATTATTTAAAGGCAGATTCTTTGTTTACGATTTTCGAATGCCACGCTCATCAAACAGCTAATCAGGTTATATTTGTTGTGGCTAATAAAGGTTCTGGAGGTGTGCTTGTGTTTATGTGTTCAATTCCTTCCCAGATTGAGGGTTGCCTGTTTTTTCTTTTTGATCGATATTTATTACTTTTTCACACTGAGCTCACATAAATGAAGTTGGTATCAGCAATAAAAAAAAAATCATGACCGGTCCCTAGTGCATCCCTACTGGGCAATATTTATCGTTTATTGTGACATATTACATCTTGCTTTCCTGAGTTTATTGTGGAAATCATAACCTGTTGGAATGAAATGCTGAATTAAAATTGACGTTGACATTGACAGTGTTTTTGATATACTTACATATATGTGTGTCTGTTAAATGAGTTATATAAGTGTGCTTATCTATACAGTGATCACCTGCTTTTCGCAGTGTTACGCGTATAGAGCACCCGCGTATAGAGAAAAACCACGTTGTTGTGTTTCGGCAAAAATATGCCTAAAAACTCACATTTTTTAGTGTAAACCCTAAATATGCCCCCAAATATGCTCTTAGAACAGTTTGATTTCATTTTAAACTCAGTTTAATGCATTACCCTTAAAGAAAATGTAAAGGTAAACCCGTATTCGCCTTTAATTGAAATTCCCTGAAGAGATATACAACTCGGAAGGCTGTGGGACAAAAGTATTGGGACACCACGGCGCGGTGAACGGTTTTCGAATAATAAAACCTGATCTACTCGGGTGTAAGCCGAAACACACTAGCCTCAGTCTCGTATCGACCCCAACACAGATGGAAAAAAAAAACTAGTTTGCCCATGTAGTCCATAAGTATGACACTAATGGCATAAGCT
>JBBJLR010099990.1:0-10095 GCA_037577145.1 Brachypetersius gabonensis | reverse complement strand
TGTGTGTGTGTGTGTGTGTGTGTGTGTGTGTGTGTGTGTGTGTGTGTGTGTGTGTGTGTGTGTATGCATGTGTGTGTTCAAGAGTTAATGGCAACAGCAGCCTTGTTTGGAGCGTTATTAACTTAAACAAACCTTAAGTGGAACTCATATGAATGTGTGCAGTTACAAAGGATGTGGAATAACCACATTAAAAAAACTAGACGAAACACACACCTACACACAGCTGTGTGTGTAAGTGTGTGTTTGTGTGTATACCCGGGTAAAAAAGCAAAAATGTATGAAAGATACTCAGGTAATAGTTCCCCCCTGTCCACCTTCGCCTTCAAATTTATCATCCCTTCATATCTGTCTTCCTCTCTCTCTCTCTGTTTGTCCAGATGGTAAAGTGTGTAGTAACATAATAGCTGTAGGCATTAAAAGAATTCATCTTTGGTCAGTTACTGACCACAGAACTGCTGCTGAGCAGATCACTGTTGAGCTGGATTTGGGTGTTGGACCATGCTCAGCAGAAAACCTCCTGGGGACGAGCCAATGTCAATCATCCCTAACAAACGTTCAGAAACTGACCACAGAGCACTAGCTATAAACACTGGTGAAACACATTGATGATTCTGGTTCCAACCACATTTTGTCAAACAAGCTACAGCTAACTGATTTCTTCTGATGTCCTTGAATTCTTGGATTGTATGCATTACCATTAGTTTGTGAGAAGGGGGGCAGAGAAGGGTAAACTATTAAAAATGGAATTATAATAAAGAGAAGGAGTGTCTGTAATTTTGTGGGGTTTCAAAAGTGACATTTTACAATGAAAAATATCCATCTCACCTTTGACAATAGCAGTGTTGTCCTCATGCCCATAGTTACAGATTACTCCAGCATCCTCGCTATGGCGGCAGTTATGAGTTCCAAATGGTTGTTTGAAGCAGTCAGCCAGTGAGCGTTCACTACCAGTGCACTTTACGTTGTCAACATGAATAGGGCCCTCTCCTTCTCCGAAATATGCCATAACCCGAGCTTTGGCAAGGCCACTGCAAAACAACGGGAATATATATAATGCTGACTTTTACAGGCCCAATGGCAAAGTGTTTAAATTCGAAAATGAAATGAAGATAATATGCTAGGACAGATTAGAATCAATAAATTTAATTATAGTATGTTTATAATCTGTATAATTTGCTCCTTATCTGTCCTAGAATATGATCTTGAATTCATTTTCGCATTTAAACACTTTCATGTATAATTTTACACACAATATGTTACGTTTAAGGCACTTAGCAGATGCCATTTATCCAAAGCGACGTACATCAGTGCTTAAGTACATCTGTCTTCATACCTATAAAGCTATACTAAAATCAACACCTGCTTTTTACCAAGTTGCTGCCAGCTAAGTTATACACCTTAAACACTCCCAAAAGGCAGAGGTTAATACACAAGTAAGGACAAACAGTTGGGAGGGTAAGGGACTGAGGTTTTTTTTAATTATGAAGAAAATGATGCATAGGAGATCAACAAGGGGACTGGTTTGTCACCAAGGTGCTCCTTGAAGAGGTGGGTCTTCAGGCGTCGACTGAAGACAGAGAGGGTCTCCATAGATCTGATTGCAAGAGGAACTTTGCTTCACTATTGAGGGGTCAAAACTAAAAAAATCTTGATGCGTATCTTCTCCTTCTTTTGAGCAACGGAGATTTAAGACGAGCAGTGCATGAAGCTCTGAGAAGACTGACAAGTAATGAGGTGCAAGTCAACATGATGCGAGCAGCCACAGGGAGCCAGTGAAGGTTTTCTAGAAGAGCCGTAGTGTGTGAGAATTTAGGAACATTGAAGACTAACCTTGGAGCAGCGTTCTGAATCAGCTGAAGTGTCTCATTACCTTCAGTGGGAGTCCAGCCAGTAGCAAGTTATAGTAGTCAAGTTTAGTTACTTGTCCAGAGACTTCAGCTTCAGTGGTAGGAAAGGGTCGGATTTTTCTGAGGTTGTAAAGAAGGTATCTGTATGTCCTGGAGAGGTGGTCAACGTGCGACAAGAATGACAATTCTTCATCTAGCATGACACCAAGATTACTTGTGTTCTTTGAGGGGACAATCACAAAGTTCTCAAAAGAAACTGTGAGGTTATGGCTTGGTGATGGACTTTAATGGACCCTTTAATGAAAGCTCAGTTTTGCTGGGATTCAGCTTGAGGTGGTGGGCCAGCATCCAGAGATGCGGTTCAAGGCCTGATCATCACTGGAGAGGAAAGACAGGATTAGTTGAGCGTCATCTGCATAAAGTGGTAGGAAAAGCCATGTGAAGCTATTACATCCCCAAGAGAATCAGTATATAGAGAAAAGAGAAGTGGTCCAAGGACAGAGCCAGGCGGAACACCAGGTAGACTGGGAGCCATGCCATGCCACCTGGTACCTCCGGTCCAAAGGTACAAAGTAAACTGTGCTGTGCCTGATATCCCAAGGCCAGAGAGAGTAGCCAGGAGGATCTGATGGTTAATTGTGTCGAAGGCTGCAGAAAGGTCAAGAAGAATCAGAGCAGAAGACATGGTTGGCTTATCTAGTTGCATGAGGTTCGTCTGAGACGGCTAGTAGTGCAGTTTTGGTAGAGTGTGCAGCCTTTAACCCTGACTGGTGAGGGTCCTGAAGTCAGTTTTGAGAAAGAAAGACGTTGAGTTAATTATAAATAGCACGTTCCAGTACTCTGCTCTTCTGGGAAGGCTTTACACTAGATGTTGAAACATTGCTGATAGGGACAGCATTCAGTCACAAAGGCATTAGTAAGGTCTATTACTGAGGCTGGATGATTAGTTCTGAATCACAAATCCCACTCCAAGGGTAGATTCAAGTCACTGCAGCGCAAACAGTTCCACAGCTCAGTGCTGTATGGCTTTATATATCCGTAGTCTGTAGGCAGTGCTAATTTATGAAAATGGTTCATGCTGTCTGCATACGCTTATATTAGCAAATAATGCACTTTAAGGACGCACAAATAGAAAGGATATTTGGAAATGTTTTGGGCAATAATTTCACTACATGCTGACCTTGTATAACTGTGCATGTGACAAATCAAGAATCTTCAATCTTAAAATGTTGTACCCAATGTTAAAACATTGGGTACAAGAATATTATTCACAAGAGTTAGTCAGCTGGCAGCTAAGCTACAAAGTGGTCACAAAAAAACACACACACACATTTTGAAGAACGCCAACACTCCCTGGGAGCGCTTGACAATAATATGAAGAAAAACATGAGGCAGTCCCTGTAACAGCTTTGCAGATCAGATAGTGGATGGGCTACAGTGTTATAACCTGACCTCTGTAAGCAATTCCCTGACCCCCACAGGAGGGCCATGCCAAGAACACACGTCAAGAAAAGATAAGGTTCACTCTTGGGTGGAGAGGTTTAACAATAAGTGTGTGTGTGCATGTGTTTTTGTAAATCCGAGCTTGTTATCGTTACATCATTGTAATCAAAGTTTAAAACTAATATGGGCCTGACTCCACATCATGGTTTAATCATTCCATAGAAGCCATCATTTCATTGAAAAAAAGAAAAACATATAAATATTCCTATACTTTCTGTTAAAAAAAGGTTGCTGGATCTAAAAAAAAAAAAAAACAGTTGAAGTGTGGGGAACCCAAGTGGTGTTCAAGTTGAATCTTACCCCAATATTGTCTTGCCGTGGTCCTAATTTGCCGATGAGCATGCATGTTTGACAGCTCTACATTAAAGGCTACCAGTTTGCGAGGCCAAGAAGCAGAACTAAACACAACAGTGTGAGAAAAGTGGGCTCTGTATCAGCTGGTGGTGGTAGATCCCATCTGTGTCCATGACTCAACAGCTAGTGATGTAGACTAGGACTGATCATTCGATTTCGAAAAAAGAATATATTGGCAAAATATATCAGCTAATTTGTGGTCATTTGAAAGCTATTCGTTAGACTTTTCATGGTTTTGCATATATTCTATGTAAAATGTCTAGTTCCATGCAGCCTACAGCAGCGTTCAGGCTGAAGTTATATGGAGAGTTTCAGCTTGCACTGCTTTACGAATGAAGGACATAAATGCAAACCGAAAATCTATTAACAGAAAACAAGAAACAATATGTTAACAAGAAATGAACAAAACACTGAAGTAACCGGGAGAATAACTAAGAATAAAGTAAAAGAAAACAAAGCATAACAAAACTAGTACGGAGATGAACAAGGACGGCCTACGACTGAACAGAGATACACAGAGAGCAAAAACCCAGAGGCTAGACTAGGAGGCAAAACACAGAGGCAAAAAAAGAATCCAGAACAAAAATGAAAATATTTGAACAAAGGCTCCTTAATATGTGTGTCAACGTGAAAGTGAACTATAGAATCACCTCAGTGGAACACAATAAAATACAAGGACCATGCATACACACCCAAACACACACCCGATCATCCAACACATTAAACTTCAACACATATCCTGTGTTAACACTAGACAAAGAGCACTGTTATCAAGTTCTAATGCATTCTCACCCTTATGCTTTCCAGATGCATAATTTCTTAAACACATGTGTGTGCATTTATGAGAAACAGAGTAGGAAGGGGGCTGAATGAAACATTCCTGAAGATGTATTAGACACAAGTCTAACTACTATTAGTACATGAAAGACTATAAATAAAGAAACTACATTTGGCGACAGATCTCTGATCTCTCAACACTCCCCCCAACACTTTGGTGCTAAATGTTGAAGAGATCATGGCTCCTGCCAAGAAATACTGGAGTGAATGAGTTATGTTTGGGTTTAAATATATCTTCCCTTGTGGAAAAAGAAGTATACCTTTGTACATCAATAGGACACTTACTATAAAGAATTAAATATGAGTATAGTTTTTTTTTTAATTTCATGTATTTTATGGAAACATAGTTAATAGATATGTTTCTGTATTCTTCCAAAAGAACACTTTACAAGAATGCAATTAGATGGGAAAAATGTACAGTCTTCTAAAGCACAGTTTACTTTTATACCCTTCACTCATTCCTTTCTGCTACATGACTCTTCACATACCAACACATTGGGTCAAAGAAATAGCTTGGCAAAAAAGCAAATCTGCTCAATTTTCCACTTCCACCAGATGTAGCCCAGGATAAATTTGCAAAACTGGAGCTACTAACTGCTATTGTTGCTTACAAACACTAGAAGTCAATAGTCACCCAATTTGTTTAAGCAAACCCATTCCCAAAACTCACTCAAACCACATCTAGCTGTATGGTGGACTTGTCAATGTGATTTTAAGCACTGCTTAAACCAGATTACACCTCGTCACTTCATGCATCTTGGGTACCAGGATTACATTTACAATTAATTGTGGATCATTGTAAATTTAAATGATAAAATAATAAATGTAAAACATTTTCTCTATGAGAAAGAAAAAATTATACTGTTTTCAAAAATGACCACTATTGCACCCTGTGGTAAACACAATATTGTTGTCTTAAATTTATTCCTCACCCATTCAATGAAAGGTTGTCAGAATCAGTAGGTCATAAATATTACTACCACCACAAGGTTTCGGTAATGCACCCAAAAACTGCTTGCTGTCAGGTATCTGGTTAGCGGCCGCTCTTTCTGTTTTAGGCGCTATTGAACTGGTGTCGGTCCAGAGTCATTCTCCCTGTTACTGTTTTGCAGAGCTCTGGTTTGTTTAGGCCAGTGTGTCTTTTTGGTTCCTTGTTTATAAATAAAGTAGTAAAATGGAATCCTGCATCTGCGCCTCCTTCCCTTGGTTCCTGCTGACGGATGGGCCAACAGTCCTCAACCATGTCACCTCAACTAAAAATCATGCCAGAAAAAGCCTTTCCTATCTGTTTGCCACAAGCAAAAGTGCTTACATCCTACAAAATAGTTAAATTACACAAATCTTTGACATTTTACCATCTGGAGAGATTCTGAATTGAGGTATAGCACTTTAGAAGGTACTGTCAGTTGTTCCTTCTGGAAAGTGCTAATCAGCTGGCAAAAGGGGGCTGTGAAAACACTAAAAAAAATTACAACATAGGTCATCACCTGTGATCTTCTTGTGGTAAAAGGCTCAAGTGTAATTGATCATTTTTTCATAATCGTAAAAATAACATTTGATTAATATTAAGGGGAACTTTTAACAGCCTTTAATTTTGGAGGGGTGGGACAGGTGCGTACAGTTCTTTTAAACAGTACATATATTTTTTTTAACATTATTTTGTGTGTTTATATGGCAGACCTTTAGTCCAACAAACTTTGGAATACTTGTATCCTCGTTGCTTACGTGAAGAATCTGCAGATATAAATGTGTTACCTGTAGCCCAGCTGTCTGCACACCACCTCTGCATCCTGGTCTGTCCAGCCATCATCACAGATCGTCCCCCACTGGCCAGCGACCAGGATTTCCACTCGCCCCTCTCTCTCGTTCTCACCGCCCACCAGCCGCACCGGCACACCTGAGACGGTCACACATATAGAGAGCTTGGTGATATCTTTAACAGTACAACACACTTTGAACTAATATTAAATCACACACAAAAGAGACAGAAAAAACAGACGTCTGGGACACAGAACCATATGCACACAATGAAACACAAATCCTACTCAAAACATACATGTCATATAAGTGCACATGTGAAGGCGTGTAACACAGTAAGGAACATAGGAAACCACTTGGCAGTAGGGAGTTTTAGGTTTCCATTTATGGAACACTTGCCTCCATTCATATATACGACAATCTAATCAACACACATGGATCTGTCATGCTTTTTCTTTTCAGAAGAGAAGCAATCAAATTAATTTTCTATTAAATAAAAATATACCCAACACACATTTGTGTGTACTATTGATGTACTGTGTGCTTTCCAGATGCATTCCACCTTTCAGTACATTTCTGAGGAAGACTTCCTATTTCTATTTCCTTCATAATTTAGCTTAGAACATGATCTTGCACATAATTGTGGTTTATTATTACTGAGTACTGAGGGGGATTTCATCATAGACTGACTGCCTTTGTGCTACTGCTTTACCCCCTCACCTATCATCAGTTCCTGAAGTTATATCTGCTTTCTACAAAGTATATGCCTTAAAATATTTACCTCGTTTCATTATGTCTCACTTGTAGATTACTGAAGCTAAAAGATTCTATTGAAATAAATGTTCAGTCTAGGGCTGCACAATATAACAAAATCAACATGCGCAATATACATATCGCATAAAAAAATATCCATATCGTGAAAGACTGACTGAACTGCAATAAATGGTGCTTTTCCAAAAATCTTCACCCAGAGCCACAGAGAAGAAGGCAACAAAAAAAAATCACTGGGCAGTTTCTTCATCTTCTGTGCTCCAGTTATAGATTGTTCCTTTTGCTATTTTTTTTCTGGCTACGAACTACAATTTAAATTATGTTTACATTTATTTAAAACTATTAAAAAATATTTTCATATTTTTTTCAACTAGGTTCAATGGTTCAAATGTTTTATGGGAGGCATTAATTGCTCTGTTTAAGTAAATTCTTTAAAAAACATGTTGGAATGGAAATATTGCATTTAATTTTTTTTTTTTCCGCATTGACTAGTCAGTGTATGGAGTCTGTTACCAGCAAATCCAAAGCAGAAAAGCATTAACACTATAAAGACTAAGATTTTACTTATTTATCGCATTTGATATCGCCATCGCAACACTCAACAACATTATCGCATATCGCATGTTTTCCTAATATCGTGCAGCCCTAGTTCAGTCAGTATCACACTTGTGTCTGTGCGTAGAAGCTGTTTTATTGTGCTTTTATTGTGATAATTTATGAACTAGAAGTGAAGACAATCAGTACTACAAATATTCATATGCCGCTGTAATATTGTCTTGTTGCAATATTCAACCTTAATTCATCTTCAGTTCTACACGGATTGTGAGACACTGATTTCCGAGATTTTCACATGTAGTAGAATCACTTCTTTTCTCTGTCCCTATACAACAATTCCAGCACCACAAAAAATTTAATACATTCACCTGCATGCTTAAAAGTTGTTTTAGTGAAATTATTCTCCTTTTTAGGCTCGATTAATGTAGCGTTAAAGTTTTGTTTCACCACAACACTTGATACAAAAATGCTTCTAACAACACAAGGCTTAATGTACACATTTTACTCTCATTATCTGTGTCACATGGAGAAAAATCAAGAAACTAACAGAACACTGAACTATTCTATCAGTCGCTCTTATTTTGTTGCACTATTGTTAGTGTTGTTTTTAGTTATCTTATTTATAATAACATAAGAAAAAATAAAACAATAAATAAATAAAACTAAATAAAGTGTCTTAACCAAACTAAACTAAATAAAGAGAAAAGACAAGTAAAACACATGAAAACTGAGCAAACTATCAAATTTAAACCACAGAGGACAAACACCAATCTAAATTCACAGAGCAAAAATACCAAGAACCAACAAAACTAGAGTAAAGACAGGTGCTTTGCTAACTAATTATGAGAAACCCCTGGGCAGAGGAGAAGACCGGAACAAGACATATGTGAACAGGATAACAAGGGGACTGGGCTAAAACAGACGACATGGATCAGGTAAACAAAAGGCACATGGAACATTTATATGACAACGAACAAAAAAACAGGGGAAGGCAGAACATTACAATCTGGTTGTGCTTTCAAACAGTTCTTCCCAATGATCCGACCCATAAAACAGCCAGAGACAGGACCTGGCTTGCAGCAACTAGCTCTGCAAGTGTTTGCAAAACTCAGGGTTAAGCCATGTTCATCATAGCTAGTTGGCCAGTGAAGAGAAAGGCATTTTGGCCCAAAGCACTTTCAGCAGGGCTTTGCTTACTGCGGGTCTCGAACCTGACAGCACTCAGGAAAGAGCGTGCATGTATTTAACGCTAGTGCAACAAAAACTGGGACAGATATAATAGTTCAGTGTTCTGTTAGTTTCTTGTTTTGAAGAACATTGTTTCACCTGTAGTCTTATAGAAGCCTCCTCTGGTGTGACTTCTTTAGTGAGGCGAAAGCAGAATACAATGCACTAAGTGTGCTATGTATGCCAGGAGAATGCCTGAATATTCTTAGCTTAGCTAACAAGACCAAGACCAGGGAACTGATTTAAAATAATAGAAACTGTTTGTAGTTGACATTCAATATACACAAAAGATACACAATAGCATATACAAGATCTCCATTCATGTAAAAACAACTTTATATCTATTTTTTTGCAAAGACACAAATGTATTCCCTTAAGAAAGGTGGTATTAATAATAAAATAGCGATGCGTTAAATCCACTATCATTTTGAAACCCTTAACGTATAATTAGCCCATCATATTAGTACTAAATTCTAACTTTAAAAACAAAGTATGTGTCTTTCATGATAGGTCTGAAATCTATCAGTTCCCCGTTGGCTAATCAATCTTAGGCTAGATAAAGTAAAAACATTAGTTGTTTCAACCTTGACTTATTTTTATTGCCTCACTGAACATGAAATATGAAACAGCACTAATTATACCAGCCCCTCAACCTAAAAAGAGGAGACAGGACTGAAAAATGTTTAGACTAAGACGATTCATTTGCGGGCTTTAGACAGGTCAAGTTGCACTCAAGTACCACACCGCTAATGATTACAGCACCATTTAGCTGCAGTTAAGCAGAAGACATTCCTGTGTCAGAGTAAGACAGGAAGACAATTGTATGTGCGCAAAGTATCTACAGTTGGGAAATGAAGAAAGGGAGTCTTTAGAGAAAAGAGAGGTTTCAAAAGTTCAGTTTTCATTCTCCTAAGTCAATAAAACCTGATCCACAGGAGAGCACTCAGGGAATATGCATACAGCAGGAGCATTTACACACACACACACACACACACACACACACACACACACACACACACACACACACACAGCACATTATAAAGAAAGAATATACTTAGTGTGTGTATAGTTGACACACACCCTATTGGCTTCCCTGCTCCATTTACAGAGACAGTGTTCATGTCATTCACTCACTGTCCGTAAGTACAGAAACACACACACACACGGACAGACAGACAGACAGACAGACACAGACACAGACACAGACACAGACACAGACACAGACACAGACACAGACACAGAC
>JBBJLR010099969.1:0-10095 GCA_037577145.1 Brachypetersius gabonensis | reverse complement strand
AGTCTCTAAAGTGAGTGTGAGTCTAATCTTGAGTCTCTAAGGTGAGTGTGAGTCTAATCTCGAGTCTCTAAAGTGAGTGTGAGTCTAATCTCGAGTCTCTAAAGTGAGTGTGAGTCTAATCTTGAGTCTCTAAAGTGAGTGTGAGTCTAATACAAATATACATTTGTGTCGTAGAAGACTTCCCAGTGGTTAATGTGTATCTCTGTTGTTGCTGTTTTTTGTGGACGGTACATAAACAATGGCCTCTTTCCATGTTGTCATGACAACATTTCGACCAATCAAAGCAGTGAAACGGTCAGTTCGGCTGCAGCCCACATTTGCCCCTGCCGTCGAGCAGCTTGGGTACGGTTTGGGTCACTTTATTTGCAATGAAAAAACATTTTTTCACGGTATGATACGGTACGGAAAAGTCCTAAAGGCTTTTCTATCCTTTAGTCGGTTTTATTGGTTTTTATTTATTTTCATTGGTTGGGAATGGGACTCTGTCTGGCCTGTATGGACGACTTGCTGTCGTCGGCCACCTGCTGGAGTGGAGAGTTATTTCCATCTGCTCAGGCAGAACAAGAGGGATGTGTCGGGGGTCAGGGCTCTTCACAAATTCTGCATCAGCGGCTGGACTATAGTCGCTAACTGTACACCATCAACGTCAGCTTGTCTAATAAAGTGGCCAATAAGTGTATTTAGTGATAAGAGCTGCAGAGCGAAGGGCAGTTCTAGGAAGCATGCCAGAGGTTGTCTGGATCGAAGAGAGAGGCAGAGGCCAAGTAAAACATACCCTACAGGGAATGGAGGAGAGGCCAGAAAGAGAGATTCCAACAGGCTCGATTCCAATCCAAAGGAAAAAAAAAACTTCTGCTACTGTCCACCAGGCAGATTCTCGCCGCAGGGATTAACTGATGCGACCAAAAACCTCACAGCTCTGAAAACTTTACAGAACGTTTTTTAACTTAAATGTAGATTTACTGTGACAAGGTTTTATTCCAAGTCAGTTTGGGCCATTTCTATTGGTCCATTGGTCCAGGAATGTGAAGACCAGCCAGTCCTGGTGAATGTAACAGTCTCTTCTTTCATGAATTACATTCGCAAACATGGATGAAAAAACCCATGGAATTAGAAGGATCTTTTCAAAATAAAGCCCACACACACCACTGGACGACTGATCGTCTCAGGCCAGAGCGTGGAGGGGCAGTGGGGGCGGGCTGAATGTGTGTGAATTGGAGCGCAGCCACAGAGGGAGATTTAAGAGAGGCGGCGGCTGCTGCTGGAGTCGAGCTCCTGCTTGTTTCGGACCAAGATGAGGTGCTGCGTTCCACTCGTGCCGCTGCTGCTGCTGCTGCAGTGTCTGGCAGCTTCAGGTGAGTCCTTCAGACTTCCAGTGCTGAAATAGGATCAGGTTTCACCTTTGATTATGTAGACCAGAACAGCTCTAGTGCCTTCATTTGCACAAAATCTTATCCACTCACATAGACATCCACTCCTCTATCCCTTGTACACATCCATGCATTATAAAAAAGTAAGTGCAGTCAATATGAATGGAGAGTGTATAGTGTACACCTTAATAAATAATACAAAAAAAATGAAAAGTGCAATCAATAGGAAAGTATAGAATGTGTAGGCAAAGGCAAAATTTCCCCCAAATTTAATTGGGTTTTGATGTGAAACGTTTAATTGTAGTGAACAGTACTTGGATTCTGTTGCTACAGTTTAGTGATGAACAAGGTTTTGCCTTTTACTACTCTATTACGCACACAGGCCTCCCTTCCTGACTCCTCCCATGTCCACATTCATAAATAATAACAAAGGAGAAAGTGCCATAAATATGAATGAATAGAATAAAATTCCAGTTTTTCTTCCAGATTTCTGCACATTTCAATCAGTCACTGCATTTTGATGTGAAATGGTTTATTACTTTTTTTTTTGTTACAGTGATGGTTGTGGGATAAGGATGATCATAAACCTCAGTTAAAATGCCATAGATGTAAAAAAAAACAAACCCAACAGAATCTCAGGGATCGGGCATCTTATTTATTACCATTTTGTGTCTGACGCCTGGTTCCATTCACCGCCACTGTGGACACTGTTGAAGGACTTTTTTTAAAATCACATTTAGCTGTAATTGAAGTTTTCCAAGGTTTCCAAGACTTCCAAAGTTTTTTGCAGACTGTCGCGGATGGAAGAACTCTGTCTGTGTTATGAACGTGTTATAAATGCATATGTAATTCTAGATCAGGACCCTTGAAAACGACCCGCAGCCTAAACTCGGAGACGGAGCTGATTGTAAACCAGCCTGATCTTTATCCCCTCAGGGCTTCCGCTGTTTGAACTGAGCTCTAAGGCTGATGGGGCCCTGCGGATGGCGCTGGACGAGATCAACACCCGTTACACCCGGCACCGCCTCTACAGAGTGTCCAAGGCGTCGGTCAAGAGAGTGAGTGGACGCTAGTTTTCAACAGAGTGTGAATCACTTCCAGTCCATTCAGTTATAATAGAATTTAAAGTGCGATCCTGTTTTTCCCAGAACAAAATTCTCTCTCTCCATATTACTGGACTGAGTGAAATCTTGCCAAAATAAACTCAGATTGAACTGGTGCAGACCATGCAGTCCTTCAGTGGTCAGATTTAATATTATTACAGCTGTGCAGAGCTATTTATGCCCTGATGTTATCAATACACTCTCAGGAAAAGCATTTATTTTATCAGGGGACTTAAACCGGGTCTACAGTCAAAGCCCCTATAATACAAATACGCAAATTAGTGAAGTGCACACGATCTTATGTTTGGCTTTCTTTTCTGTTTATTCTGTTTTGTACTGAAGTCACCAGCTCCGGTAAGTTTTGGTCTGTTGTTCTGGCTGGGAGTGACCGGTTCTATGAAAGGAGACATAAACAGAGACACTATTGATCCTGAATTATTGATATTTTCCTTCTTCTCCAGTAAGATCAGCTCAAAACTGGAAAGAACCTGGATCCTTTACCAGCTTTCTTTCACTGCAGATACTCTGCAAACACCAGCCTTAAAGGGCCCACATCACAGCAAGAAAAACGTTATTTAGAGTTCAGTGTTTCAAATAGAAGTTTCACATTGTAACTTTCACTTTCTAGTCCATACTGTGCTTTTATAGAAACGAAGTTGGCAATGCAGCTAATTTCGAATTTCATAGCTTTTGTGAGGTCACAAACGCCAATCCATTTGCATAAGTTACCCTGAATTTATAAGGACTTATTTTCAGCCTGGGCTGCTTTTGAAAATAAGAGGGCAGTCTGTTTCATTCCAAGGGATGGGATAAAATAAAGCAGTACAATAAGGACCCTTTGAGAAAATTCATATAAGAATGGAATACACTATGTGGAAAAAAGTATAGGGACACATCTGTTTTTCAGGGTTTGGGCTAGCCCCCTTACTTCCAGTGAAGGACAATCTTAATGCTTCAGCAGACCAAGAAATTCTGGACACCATGCTTCCAACTCTGTGGACCCGGTTTGTGGAAGAACCTTTTCTATTCCAGCAGGACTGTGTCCCAGAGCACAGAGCGAGCTCCATAAAGACCTGCTGGAGGAGTTCAGTGTGGAAGAACCTGATTGATCCACACAGTCCTGACCTCAACCCCATCCAGCACCTTTGGGATGAACTGGAACAGAGATTGTGATCCAGACCTTCTCGTCCAACATCAGTGATTGACCTCACAAATGCTCTACAGAATAATGGGCACAAATTCCCACAGAAACTCCAAAATCTGGAAGCGGGGAATGGAATGGAAGCTGGAAACGGGGGAAACGGTGTCATTAAAGTCCTTGTTGGTGTAATGGTCAGGTGTCCAAATACTTTTGTACACATAGTGTATGCAATATCTAAACAACACTATACTGCATCCATAATGAGCAGCTCCTTGTTTCAGTCTTGCCTTTACATTCCAGGCTCTGTTTCACATCCCTGTGTTGTTTCTCAGTTAAAACAGTCACCAGTGAGTGATTTAGTGTTAAACTCAGTTGAGAGTGTCCATCCTGAGAGCCATGTACAGAATTAATCTGCTGCTATGTCTAAAGCACAAATACATCTGTGAGGAGAATGACAAAATCCTTGAGCCTGAAATCAGTATCATTGAATTCACTGGACTTCGTGATACACTTGTTCATATTAGTTTTTGGAAAGAAAATGTCACGGTACAAGGACACCTAAGACGACTGACTGAGTTAGACAATGGCATGCAAACATTTTGACATATCCTGTCAAATTACAGCTTATGAAGAGAAGGTAATGCAACATCTGCATAGAACAAACTTATTATATTTAAACAAAAAAAATTAAAAACGAGGACTAATAAGAAACATCTAAGAAGCTGACTGGGGATTTGAAACTGAATATAATCAATGTACAAAGGAAAAGAGACTAAAAGTTAAGGAGAACCATAACAATACCTGCAGAACCAAGAAGAATTTCAGAAATCTGCTTGTAAACTGGTCAGATATGCAAAACAAAAAACCCCATATCCTGACAAGGGCTTTCAGGAACATTCAGTTATCACATAAATAGTGATACACTTGACTATGCAGCCTTGTTCCATGAACATTTTCTACATGGAAGGGTCATCAGAAGGCAATCCTGACTGTGCTTTTATTGTGTGTCAACGTTTGTTGTAAACAACACAACACATAGATAAAATGTACATTTTGTACTGAAGTACTGTGGTCTGATGATGTTTGGAGAAAGCATATTAAGGATGAGGGTGTATCTATTATAGTGGCACAAGAAATTAGTGGAACAGAGGGAAGAAAGGATTATACTAAATATCAATAAATTCTGAAAGCGAATGTCCCATTCTGAAGAAGAAAAGAGACTGAGTATTACAACAAGACAATTTAAAACACACATCAGAATAGCCTAAACTACTTTAAGAAATGAAATACTAAGGTCCTGAAATGGCTTCTACCATCCCCAGACTCTGAGTTTGGAAAAGTGTGGAAGTATGGAATAAATGGAAAAAAAAAACAACACAGCCCCCAAATGTCTCTAGTAGCTGTGATTTCAGCCAAAAAGGATTATAGGACTGAAATAGAGCCCAAGCAAATGCACTTGCCACATTTCATTGTTGTTGTTTTTTTCCCTCTTCAGCAAATAAATAATAGCAGATTTGTGCTTCATGAAGAGGTTTTGTTTCACATTATATACAATTTAAGTGTACTTTCCAATAGTAAAATGACAGACAGAGCCTGAGGATTTGGGTTTACTTCTTGAAATTCTAGACTGAGATCCATCTCTGACACTGAATGTCAACAAGATGCACTGGTCAGTGAATGATGTGCTTATATGTGGCCATTTATGAACACAAGCAGGTCCAGATTAAGGTCTTCTGGAGCCCTTAGGCATCTGAGTTATGGTGCCTTGTCCCCACAAAGTCTGCAAAACAAAACACACTCTGTATCACACACACACACTGCCTTTCAACAGCTTTGCCACAAGCATGTCCTGTTCCTTCTTCAGACAATTTCTAAACGAAAGTAATGTGTACACCTCATCTCAGGTGTTGTCAAGACCAGGCAGGCACTTCCGCTCCTGAAGATCCCTAATTGGATGCAAAAACAATCATTTATTTTGTTCGTTTTATGTATTCCACCAGAATTAAGGCACATCTGAAGATTATAATTTCACATTTAAGACTACATTACTAGACAACCAGATTATTATTAACTGACTAGTCTAATAGGGCGCAATGCAAGTGCAGGGGTTAGCGCTGTGGCCTCACAGCAATAAGGTCCTGGGTTTGACATTTTTACCAAGTCCAAGTCAAGTCTCAAGTCTTTGTGCTCGAGTCCAAGTCAAGTCTCAAGTCTTTGAGTGGTAACGTCTACAAACAGCGGTTCTAAATGTGGGATGTTTGAGCTGTAAATGTTGAGCTCTAAATGTTTAGAAGATATACTAATTAGCCACGCCCCGTGATTACAATTGCCTGTTCCTTAGCAGGGGGCGGGGCTGTGTGCTGTGATCTGCCCTCACCAACATGGAGGATTTGTCTTAAATTATCTTAAATTTAAATATTAAATATGAAAAATATATCTCGCACTCTAAATGTGAAACTCCACAGTTAGATGGGGCTCGGTGACCCCTTTCCAACGACCCCTCGAAAACTGTTATCAGCAGAAAACCGCTCACCTCTGACAAAAGTAATGGGACACCGGTGCGAGGTGAACGGTTTTCGGGTTGTTGGAAAGAGTGCAAGATACCAATAAATAATTCCATCAAATGAAAATTTTTTACGAGTTTTGACTCACGAGTCACAGCACCAAGTCTGAGTCGAGTCTCGGGTCGTTGAGGGCGAGTCTAAAGTCAAGTCACAAGTCTTTGTTTGTGCGACTCGAGTCCAAGTCTCAGACTCGAGTCCCCATCTCTGGTGTACCCCGAATTCGTCCATTGCAGCTGGGATAGGCTCCATTCCCACCCCGACCCCAAGTGTGGGAAAAAGAAATATAGAGTTTGTTTGAATGTTTAAAGTCTCATGTTAGCAAAGTATTTAAATAACTTTGTATGCTTTGTTTATTTCATTATAAAAGTGAAAATTCTGTCATATGTGAATACACCAAGGCACAGTGTAAACAGCACAGAATTCAATCTCTGTTTTTAACTCATATTCACCAAGTGAAGCAGTGGGCAGCCAGGAACACGGCGCCCAGGGACGGTACCTTACTCACGGTCCCTCAGAGAACTTCCAGATATCAGATGGAAAGCCTTAACCACTAGGCCACCAGCTACCAATTATCTATTTTTTTAGATAGTTTTTTTCTGCACTTTGACATGTAGGCCATAGCTAGGTTTGTTTATTAGAGATTAAAGTAGTACTGTCAGTACTTAATCAACACAAAAGCCTTATAATGCTAGTGATTTTTTTCTTCACACATTTTTCACACTAAACGTATTTAGGTCCTTGCACAAATGTGTAATATGAGGAACACAAAGAAGCACAAATACGTATAAAGTATTTAAAGTAGCAGATAAAGGTTTTGCACTTATGCTGCCCTTGTAAAAAGTCATTTCCCCCTCCTTCCTTTAATTGAAGATCAGTCGTTCAAATCACTGTGGAGAAATTTTAGCCCACATTTCTTTACAGAATTGCTTTAATGTAGCTACACTGGAGGGCTTTCAAGCATGAACTGAGTGTTTAAAGTTCATCAAAGTGTCTTGAGGCAAATGATCTTGAATGTTCCTCTTGATTAGCAGCTGTTTTTGATTTCCAGCTCTCACTGTTTTGTCCAGTGGTGGAATCATGAACACGGAGGCAAGTGAAGTCTGCAGTTTCTTAGATGCTCACCTGCTTGAAAGATTCACCACTTTTACAAGTTGTCTCCATTTGTAAACAGTGTTCTTAACTGTGGTTGAGTGGAGTCTGAAGGACTTTGTATGCTTTTCCAGACTGATAAATCTGAATAATTATTTTCCTCATCCTTTGATAGTGGCATAGTGCGCTGCTGGTTGATTTCACAGGTTAAATTCATGTTTAGATCTGGCAGTAATCAAGACTTGAGTGTTCTAATTGCTAATTGCTCCTAGTTATTAACTAAATGTAGTTAATTGGTTGCTAAAGTAGTTAATGTTTTTATGTTGTCGCATGGGGCCAGTTGCTGTTTGGCAACAGGGCCAGTTGGTGTTCTTTCCTTAAAAAAATGAAATGCTGATTAAAATTGGATTGGTCTTAAATTTATATTACATTTAGTTTGAAGATCTGAAGCAAGTACATACATTTACATTTACATTTACATTTACGGCATTTCGCTGAAGCTCTTATCCAGAGCGACATACATCAGTGCTTAAGACGTCCACAACTGTTTCTTACATGAAAAACAGCTTAAATCCATGTAAACTATTTAACTAATATACTGCTGTCAAGGTATCTATACAACAACTGTCAAATAATAATTAGCCAACACCTACCCAACAATACATAAGCCATAGAGAAGAACAACGTAAGCCATAGAGAAATCAAGTGAGAGGAAGTTTTTTTAAGAAATAAGTAAGCAGTAGAATAGGGACATAGTTAGTCGCCGAAGTGCTCCTCGAAGAGATGGGTCTTCGGCTGACGCTTGAAGAGGCGAAGGACTCCGCCGATCGGATCGGAAGAGGGAGTTCATTCCACCACTGGGGAGCCAAGACTGAGAAGAGTCTTGACGCATGGCAAACGTACGACATGCAAAATAGAAGAAATCAGAGGAAGGGGGAAATGCTTTGTCATGACATTTTGCTTGTTCATTGCATAGCTTGTTATCTTTCAATATAGAGCTTGGTAGAGGAACTTAACCAGCGGCACACTATGTCACTATCAAAATTAATTCAGGAAAGGATGAGGAAAAGAATCATTGAGATTTATTAGTCTGGAAAAGCGTACAAAGTCATTCAGACTCCACTGAACCACAATTACAAACACTGTGTACAAATGGTGAAAACTCGTGACCTCAAACAATATGCCACTTAAATCACCAAGAGCAGCTCAAACGAATGTGCCGTATTCTCGATAATCACATATGTGGAGGGGGGGGGGGGGGTGGGTTTCTTCTCTTTTTTAGAGCTCCTGTTTATTAAATGCATGTAGTGGGATAGCTCCTGCATCTGAGGCCAGAAGTTTAGCACATTTTTTTGGTGAAAATACCATTTTCAATGATGTTTCAACTGGTTAAATAGATCTTCTACACTGTAGCCACCTTTACTTGTCTAGCGGAACGTTCCACTTTTTCTTCACACTGTTCAGTTGCACTTGCATCTAATCGCACATCCATTTCAAACAGGCAAAAAAAAAAAAAAGATATTGCTCAGTGCCAAAATCCAGTGGCATCAGTTGTATATAACCTTTGCACTTATAGGCCACAGTAAAAAAAATGAATGAGCACTTTTAATGAATAATATTATTTTCTTGGTTATTTGCTGTTGTAATATCTCGAACAAGTAGCTCTAAATGCATACCACCCCGCCCTCTAGCACCTTAAATAATCTTAAATATGTACTAGAATAATGTATATTAATGAATAATTGTAAATAATGAATATGCTGCAGGTTTGAAGGCTGTGTTGCCATGAATGTGATGTATTATGAATAAGAGGGCCTGTGCTGATAGTGAGATATATTGTTAATACAATGAATTGTTATGAATTATGTTAGGTTAATTGAACTGTTATGGTTGTGTTGATATCTACATAAGGGGCTCTTCCTATGTCCCCCAGTAGGTACATTACTGTATCATATACAGTATAGAGTAACCTGTCATTTAGCCAGTTTGTAATTGTATTTAGTTTTATGCTTTTGCTGGATGACCAAAGTCAGGAGGCCAGCATTTGATCTTAAATCCCAAAACCTGTAACAACACTGAAATGGATTAGAACCAGGCATCCAGGATAAGCTCCAGAGTAAGAACAGCTGTAACAGACTTCCGCATTCTCCTACGTTAATACTCCTCTGCTGCATTTTAAACTCTGTTTGTCTATTGTGTTTTTATGTCATAGCCATAAACAATAGAACAGACTGGCAGCTGTACACAGAAAAACACAGAAGGATCCCTTTACTTCTAATTGCATTTAAAGCAGGGGCGAGCTTTTGCTGCATTCGTTAGGTGATGGAAACAAGTCTCAGTGATAACACTGTAACTTAATGAGGAGCTTCCTAAATGTATGCGTAATTTAATGAAAAACATGTAAATAAGGTTTTCTGGAGTTAATGAGGTTTCGTTACTGTGGTGTTTATAGGGTTCACAGTGTCTACAACACAAATGTAACCATTTAATGACTTATCCAGGATCACCAATGAACCACCGTGTGCCTTTTGAGTGCATAGATAATACATATGTATATATCTTAATATATATAAATGCTAGGGATGCAACAGTACACTGTAAAATACCAGACCGTTCGGTACACGCTGCATGGTCCGGTACGCCCTTGTGTACAGCGGTAGTTCGGTTTTGCACTTTCTTTTGAAAATGGTGCTTAATGCTTACCATACTGTTAAGCAACAAGCGCCAATGAGCGAAAGCCCTCCACCGAGGGTTAATGTCCAATCACTGTGTGGCTCCACCCACTCGCCCTCCCTCACACTGACGTAACTGGAGCTGAGCTCGCAGCT
>JBBJLR010099958.1:7500-10095 GCA_037577145.1 Brachypetersius gabonensis | reverse complement strand
TTTTTTTCCTGTGTGTTTCTTAGTTTGGTTTATTTATGTTCTGCTTTTGCATTTTGCTGATAATGATGTCTTTTTGGATTCAACAAATAATGGATTAGTTTTATTATGATATTGTGACTACATATGATGAGTTACTGTATCTGTTTAATTACCTCTTTCTCACTCCGTCCCTCTCTTCCCCTCTCTTTCCCTTTCTAGCCCTCCTCTCGTTCTCTCTCATCTATCTTAGGGAAAAGTAACCTTCAGTTTGCTGGAATGACAATCAGCCTCACTGTGTCAACTAGCAGCCTAAACCTACTGGCAACGGACTGCAAACAGGTCAGACAACTCCCACCACAACATCTTGCTAATAGTGAGGCTGGGCCCAAATGCCTGGGGTCTGGTTTGGGGTCGTTCACAAGAAATTCTGGACCAACCAGAAATTTAGAAATGAAATAAGATAAACCATTATTTGTCCCACAAGTGGACAGAACAACTGTAAGTGCAGCAAAAACAGCAGAATTATAAACTGCAGTATAGTGCGGTACAGTATAAAAAGTACACTAGACAAATAATCTAAATGTGTGTATTGAAAAATATATATAGTATATGTATTAGGGGTGTAACGGTACAGAAAGGTCTCGGTTCGGTATGTACCTCGGTTTTGGGGTCACGGTTCGGTACAGTTCACGATACAGCAATGTTAAGCAACAAAAGTTCTAAAGAATGAGGCTTGGTTTGTTTTCGTTTATTTTAAATAAACAGCAGTGTATTAACCAGTAAAAACACACACTTGCTTATATTCTCATGTATGTGTAAGGCAGCAGAAGTTTTTACGCCAGTAGGTGGCACTATTGCACCACACTACAACCCAGGTTTATGATTTACTTGGGCTTTTTGATCCCTCTGTGATTCCGTATTACTTCTCTGTGTATTTTCCGAAAGACTTCATGTACCGAACCGTGACCCATGTACCGTGACGGTTCGGTATGAATACATGTATCGTTACAGCCCTAATATGTATGTATATATATGCACATGCATGTGTATGTATATATAACGCTGTGGGTTTATATACAGGTACACATTAGTAGCAGCAGCCATTGACAGTATAAAAAAAACAGTATAAGTACACATTCTCAACAGAGAAAAATAGCGTTTTATTGGGCAAATTTAAATGCATAATATCCAAATGTACTATATTGGGGGGAAAAACTTTTGCACAGACCACATTCAGTGTGTTTTTTTTCTCTAATTTGTATATTTCAGCACATTGCAACAGCCTGTCCTGTTTTGTCCCTCTGCGTTATGCCCTGCCTTTTTTTTTACCCTGTGGCTTTTTGTTGTTGTTATAGTTCCGTAGCCCCAGCCCTCGCCCCCCTGACTCGTTTGTGACCTTGCCTCTCCCAGCTGTTCCTTGTCTCCCACAGAAACAAGTAGCCGTGTTTTTGAGTATTTGTCAGTCTAGTGTTCAGTTTACAGTGTTTTGTTTCACTGTAGGTCCAGTGCGTTTGCTTGCATGAACCTCTAGTCCTCCAAACTACCACTGGTGTTACACACATAGACAGTACATAGACAGTAATTATGCATTAAAATGTGCAGGAGTGTGTTCTCTGTAATGACCATGTACTTATTTTTGCATAGGTGTGCATAGTGCACTTGTGCGCTATTAAGTATGCACTCACTGCTTCATCTCCTTCATTAGAAACTCCATAAAGTCTGGCCTTTTTATGAGCTCCATTGGTCTTATGTCTGCTCTAAATAAGAGTACAATTACAGACTAGCTCAGGGGTCACCAGTCTTGCCCACTGACTTGGCTGCAGATTTTCTTTTTAATTAAGCAGCCGCTCACCCTGATTCCACCTGATTTAAATCTGTTGTTTTGATGCTTCTACTTTTAATTAGAATGTGTCCATCATGTTAAACACGGGACTGACAGAAAATGCCATATTCCAGTGTGTTCTCTGTAGAGGATGTGCACTTTTCAGTTAAAAAAAAATCAACAAAACACAACTTTTGATTGTAGGTGGTATTTTTCCTGTCCACTTTGACCTCTTGTTTATAAATTGTTTTGTCATCTTCCTTGGCTCCTCACATTCTCCCTCTCCATTCGTCTCTTCATCTTTTTCTTTCCCTACAGATTATTGCCAACCATCACATGCAGTCCATCTCTTTTGCATCGGGAGGAGATCCAGTGAGTGCCATGTCCCTCATTCTAGGCTCACCTTTTCTCTGTTTTGTCCTTTTTCTCTTGGTTCTTCCATCTTTGCTCTCATTTCTCTCTGTTCTTGTTCTCTGCTCATTTATTCACCTTTAGTTTCTTGCTGCTAGTGACTGAATCTAGAGTCTGATTTGACTCTTAAGACTCTTGCTTCCGCTTTCTTTTGACTTTTGCCCTCTGCCCTAGATTTGTTGACTCTGCTCCCTTCTTCCTCCCCTTAACCCCTCTCTTTCTGTCCATCCTCTTCAGGATACAGCGGAATATGTAGCTTATGTAGCCAAAGACCCTGTCAACCAGAGAGGTAAGACTTCTGAGCTGCTCAAGTGGTGAAATATATATAAATACACACACAACTCCAGAAAAGATTTTTTTTATAGCTTTGCCTTAGTTTTTAA
>JBBJLR010099958.1:0-2500 GCA_037577145.1 Brachypetersius gabonensis | reverse complement strand
GTGTGCTGAAGACGGGACTGCTTTTAGAATGTGGATGATTTAAAAAAAAAATATATGGGTCAAACATGTGTGTCCCCATTCAGTGATGCTTGTTAAAGAAAAAAAGAAGTTAGAATATAATGCACACTTATGAAGTAGAGTAGCATTAAGAGTCTATGAAACGTCTGTAGTAAACTCCTCCAAGGAAAGGAACGGACGCTCCGAGAGAAATTTGGAGGTGGCGGGGTGAGGGGGAAGGGTGTGGGGGAAGGGTGGGGCAGGTGGGCTTTCTTTATCCGACAATATGCAGTTTTTATGTACTCCACTGAAGAGTGGGAAATGGACACAGAATATTTTCTTTTTTTTCACTGTTTTTAAGTTCCTGTATGAATTGTGCCTTTTTACTCAACTCAACCACCATAGGTAGGCTGCAGTCGTCTTGTGTTTTGAAGAAAAAGAAAAGTAAAAGAAAAAAAAAATGCGGGAGAAAAAAAACATTTTCTGGCCAAAAATTCCACCGTTATTAAAAAAAAAAAAAAAAAAACAAGCTCCAGGTTTTAGGTGATGGCAATCCCTATTCGTCTTCTCGCACATTCTTTCAAGCCTGCTGTTCAGCTGTGCTCCTGTTTAGTGCTGATCTGTGAACTCGATAGATTTTTTTTTACCATTCAAATAGCTATGAATTGATGCTCTTTCGTGACGCTGTTTCTCTTTGTACAGAAAAGCCAGGGCTACTTTGAAGAGCGTGTAAATACGTATCGGAGCGCTCCTGTATTTGGATGTGGCCAGACGACTTGTTTGTGTTCACTGAAGTTTAGGTGACAGTGGGTTTTACTTCTTTTTAACCCTAATTGCACACCGCCGCAAAAAAAAAATGGCTCAGTGTCGCTTTGGCAGCCTTCAGCTGGTCACTACATGTCCAGAGCCACAGAGTCGACTGGATTCTGTGGTCCTGCAAACTGTTTTTAAAGGACTGTGAGTCAGTGCTTAGACAGTATAGGCTTTGTTTATTCGTTAAAAGACAAAACTGTTTCAATGTGACCAAAAGCTTGGTAATATTGATATCTCCACGTTTTTTTTTTTAAGTTTATACAGCGACTGACCAGTGAAATCCTTAGTAGGTCACACGGTTTCACTCATTTCAACACGTGGTTCCGTCTCAGGAAATATTCTGTGTATTTTACTGTATGCTAAGACTTCTCTGTTGGACAAGTTTAAAGTCAGACCACACAGACTTTTCCCACCGCAGTAGACTCGAGTGAAGGTTTAGATCGTTTTTTCCTCCACCGTCACTTAAATGGAACAAAACATCCTCGACTTGTGATTCTACAGGATGTCAGAACGTCCTTTCGGATCGATTATCGCTAACTCGCATAATGTGGAGCAGTCAGTCACTCGGCTGCTTCAGTGATGCTGTTCTTCCTTAAAAACAAATAACTTCTGGGCCGTCTTTCTGCGGTGACGGTGGGCATGCAGGGTTATAATTTGGCTAAAACTTCCTCAGTCTAATACTACATGTCGCTGTCTTATCAAAACCTGTTTTTGCATATTTTTCTTTTTTACACCAAAAATGCCACCAAATTTTACACCGTTTTTACCCCCAAATTTCCCTTTGCATGGTGTGAGCTTTTATTGATATGCAGAACATAGAAATGTATATAATGACTTTGTAGAAACATACTGTTGTGTTAAAATGAACATGTTCCCTTCTCCTGCAAGGGTCCCATTTCAGGGGTTCTCGTTTGGTTTTGTTAAAACAGTGGCAAACAGTAAACCATGGCCGTCACAGCACTGTGAAACAACAGTGAAACAACGTGGCAGCCATGATGTCACAGGGCACAGCGTATCAGAGATTGGAGTCTGGAGGGTGGATCTCAAATGGCTCATAAAACTGTAGCTTCTGCACCCTAACGGTGATCTGTAGCTCCAAAATGGCTCTTTAGACGTATTTCACTGTTTGGGTGAAGAAGTCACTATTCCATGACCTACATAGTAGGAGTGTGACTATGTGAAAAATGTGACGTGGGCTATGGACAGTCTAGTAGGACGTGACTGCATGGTTTGAACTCCGTGACCAGATCCAGTCAACAACCCACTCTTTAATCCCTTTTCCAGCTCTAGTGTAAGTAACAAGGTTATTACGGTTATTCTTTTTATTTTCATTCAGAATATTATGGGACTGTATCACAACTCGCCTACTATGTAGTGTACAGTGTAGGGATTAAGGAGCCATTTGAGACATGGTGTGGACGGCACACACCTAAGTGGTGCAACAGGATCATAGTGTTTAGTCGGTGTACTTGGCTGCTAGCTGCACAACTTGAGTTTCAGTTGGTGTAACATCAGGCCATCGGCGGTGATGTAGAGAACAGGTCGGCTCTGTCTGTGGCTCTGTTAGATGTAATTAACTATCTGTGTAGTACGGTTTGAATCTATTTGACTTGTTCACGTGTGTGTGTGTGTGTGTGTGTGTGTGTGTGTGTGTGTGTGTGTGTGTGTGTGTGTGTGTGTGTGTGTGTGT
>JBBJLR010099918.1:0-10096 GCA_037577145.1 Brachypetersius gabonensis | reverse complement strand
GACTTTCTTGGACGCCCTGAAGCCTTCTTAACAAGAATTGGACCTCTTTCTTTGAAGTTCTTGATGATCCTATAAATGGTTGATTTAGGTGCAATCTTAGTAGCCACAATCTCCTTCCCTGTGAAGCCATTTTTATGCAACACAATGATGGCTGCACGCGTTTCATTGCAGGTCACCATGGTTAACAATGGAAGAACAATGATTTCAAGCATCACCCTCCTTTTAACCCTCCAGATTCAAATTAAGCAAAAAAACAACAAAAAAAAACAAAACATGTACCACTTCAACCTAGTAATCTGAACATAGCTAGGGTTATAGCAAAATCACCTTAACCAAGCCAATCCAGTGTGACCAAGTCCGTACTTCAGCTGCCAGCAGGAAAAAAAAAATCCTTCCCAATGTCAAAATCCACAGACACAGGCACACACACTACCATGCAAGAGCACACACTTTCTCGCTCTCTTAATGCATATATTCAATGCAGCTTTCAGTGTTACCTAGGAAACTGCAAGCCACCCGCCTGTATCTGCAATGAGGGATATCGAGGCTAACATATCAGGTTTTTAGAGCCTCTAACGAGCAATAAGCTTGCATTTCACACGTCCCAGTAATGATCAGATTATAAAGCAGTCTATCCACAGTTACGTACAGAGAGATGTTACAGTGGGGTCTCGTTACAAAGATGAACGTGGTTCAGTGGTATAAAAAGCACTTATCTACAGAGATGTGGCAAAAATAGGTTTTGTCAGATGAGCCATTCTTCACCATATTCTCCACAAGTAGGTGAATTCATTTGTGGCTTACAACAGGAGAACAGTACAGACCTGAATGCTTGACCCCTACAGTTTGGAGGCTTGATATGCTGGATGGTGTTGGTCCCTATAAATCAGTGCAAAAATACTTTGACCAGTCTGACTGATTCATCCTCATTTTTATTATTGTTGTTATCCAGATGGGAGTGGACTCTTCTAGGATGACGATTGCCTCATTCAGAAGTCATGAGGGGTCAGCAAATAGGTTGCTGACTATGAAAATAATGCAAATCATATGCTATGGCTGATTTTGGACTCGTGTTAGACAGTGCTCTCCAACACAACCATTAAAACACTAATGGCACGATTATCTTTTAGAAGAAAGGTGTTGGTATTTTATCTCTATGGTTTCAGACAGTCGGTTTTTCCCACAATTTGTCTTTATGATGCCAGATCTCACCTTTGCGGCCTCCACCATCCTGGCAGTTGCATCAGCCAGTAGTTTGGCTGCTGCCAGTAGCTTCTTAGAGTTATCCACGTCCACCTCTGCTTCAGCATCTGACCGCATGGCGTTCACTAGGTCTGATGTGGCTTGGGCCAGGACACGGGCCTGCCGTACCATCTCACCTATGAATGAGCACAAAGGCACATATACATATCAAAAAAAAAGTAAATGAACACTTGCTACTTATTTCACGTACCAAAACTGCCAGCATATTTCAGCTCTGTTTTCTCTTCCAACCATGACAGTGGACGAGAGTAGAGCAATAGATCTTTATCGCAATACTGCCCTACAAAGGCAAAAGACCTTAACTTCCCAGAGTGTGAAACTGTGGGAGCCAACTGTCCAGCCAACTGTATGATAGGTAGGACACTGAAACTTTGCCAGGTAGTTGTCATAATGAATACATTTATCTACATAAAAAATTAAGCTCAAACGTGACCTTTAAAAAAACTTTAAAGTCATTTTTCTCAGTTTCACACTTTGGGAAGTTAAGGTCTTTTGCATTCGTAGGGCAGAATAGTAGTCTTTGTAATACAGATATTCCAGAAAGGTACAATATACAAATGAGCCAAAACACAACTGTTTGTACTCAAGTTCCTTCTTGAACCACCACAATTCTAGTGTTTCTGTGGGTGTTTTAATAAATCAAGGCATGCATGTAATCCAGCTTGGGTTGAAACCTGTATTCAATCTTAGTGATAATGTTGACAATAAAAATAGGTAAAAATATTATCCTTTTTGTTGTTTACATTTATCCATGGGGGGTGGGTTGCTTCTGGCTTAGTTTCCCACAGAAGCAGAACGTTACCCTTGACCAGCTGAAAACATCAGAGTGTCAGTTTTGAAGACAGTTGACAGAAGCTTTCCCTGGATGCTGGAGTTTTGACAAACCTAACTGCTCTCTAAGGATGCCCTGCACACGCTGTAAGTGATTTGTCTAAATGAGCTTCCATAACAAAAACCACTAAAGCTCGCCGTGTTCCATTGCTAATGCTAGTCACTGGAATATTGTCAGCTATTGTGTTTATTTAGCAGCTCCTTGAAAATACAAGTGAACATTTAATAGCTCATCCTGTCAGTGTAATTACATTATCTACCTACAGAATACTGATCTTAAGTACAACACATTATGCCACATGAAAAATACCATCAACTCATCTGAGAAACATTTTCACTGATTCACTAAAATGTAAAACCAGTTAAATGATGCTGTAGCCCAAAGAGATATAACCTTAATTTACACATTTATTATTGTACCCTAAGGCAGTGGTTCCCAACCTGGGGTCCGGGCCCCCCTGAGGGGGGCGCGAGAAATCACTGGGGGGGCGCACAATTTTGTCTGCACTGACGTAACCGAAATTTTATTCATAAAAACATTAAATTCATACAATCTCAATGTCTGAGAAACGTAAAAGGGTGTGTGGGTGTGTGTGGGTGTAAAAGAGTATAAAAACCTACAACCACTGTTTATTTGCAAATAAAAGTGTATAACTGATCACTTCATTATTTTTGTGCATCTATGGGGGTAGGAGTTGGGGTTGGGGGGGGGCCCGGCTTGTCTTGGATACAGGCAAGGGGGGCTTCAAGGAAAAAAGGTTGGGAACTACTGCCCTAAGGCATTATATTAACTGTTGCATATCACTTACTGTGGCTATAGTTTATGGGACAAAGCAGTGCATAATGTTTGCATACATTTAAATTTTTCCTTAAATTTGATGTTAATACAATTGTTAATTTACACTTAGGCCTACATTTATAGGGAAAATTATAGGGAAAAAATACCAGAATGTTTTTTTTCTTGCTCATTATTATTACAAGCCCACACTTCTGAGGATAAATGAATTACTTAATTAACATGAATTCACACAAATTATGAACCATTAAAACATTCTTTAAATGCAGTTCAAAGAAAAGCAACAGGAGTAAAATGATTTTGGGAATAATGCAGATCAACCGTTCACTGACCACTGCATTTAAAAAAAAAAAAAAAAAAGGCAAATCAGATGCAGCCACACAAAGGATGTAGCAATCAGATGTAACAATAAAATTACAGTCCATATCGTGTAGCCTGAGACTGAAGAGATAACACAGGCATTCCTCATTCCTGAGATGTTCGGTAAACTGGCTTCACTGAAGCAGAATTACAGCTGCAGGAGCTAAATAAAAGCATACAGGTGACCTAAAGCTCACCATCGATTCAAGAGCGTTTTAAATCACACTCACTCTTCATCTGTACAAGCCGGTATAGATGTGTCTAGTGTCTGGATTACCCAAACACCTACATGGAGCCAGAAATAAAACCATTGATGCAGTTATCAAAAGAGAGATGTGTCTGTGGGGGGATGAGTAACCTCTACAAAGTCGGATGTGCTCTTTCAGTAGTGTCAAACTACTTCCAGCACTGTGTCTAGAAGCTGATCAACTGAACTGATATATTTTTATTGTAATTGTTTTGCTGGAATACCAGCAGCCAAACCCCAAGTCAGCCTCTTGTCATGTGTTTTCTTCTAACTTTTCAAAGCGAGTGTGCTTGATTGAGACCAGATTTGAAGCCATGTAGCGGTTTTATATTACATGTTTTCAACAAGCCAGCAAGTGGACATTCTTTAGCCTCATGGCCATACCATAACAAATAGTTCTGGGTTTGAAAACATCCCCACAGCACAATATATCTTAAAGTATGTTAGTTAAAAAAAAAATACACAGCCAAAAAAATCTCTCTGGGACTAAAATAAACTGAGGAAGACGAAGGACGTCAACAACACTAAACAGATGAAACACTGGGAGAAAGAAAGAAAAAGCTAGATAATCTACCTGATGAATCAAAGCGGTGGGCTTTCCACCGGCCACACTGGCATTCATTATTCACTGACAGGCATTTGGATGGCTGTGTAAGACGGCGCAATGTGGTGTATGAGAAGGCCTTTAACAGGAACTAGTGGGATCTCTACTGGGAAACATGCGCTGGCTGTATTCCTTTGTGATGCAATGCTGAAGATAGAAAGGCTAAAATAATATTTAGCCCTTTAAGCCACAACACAGATATGCTTTGCTTGGAAGATCTGAATGAAAGACTGTATTGACCCACGGTGTATTATTGTATCACGGTCCATCCTGAGATATCCTTTTTTAAAACAACCCCTTCCAGGCATGAAAACCTAATCTCTGACATCAATTCAAGCCACAGGGCTGACTGCTCATGGTGCCTTGACCGGCTGGCTGCCTGCCAGGCAGTCTCTGCCCTTTTGCCCTGACCTGACTCTACTGTCTGATGCTACTATAACAAGATCATGATTTAGACACACTGGGTAGACCACAATGTAAATCTCTGACCTCATCATAACTCGAAACACTTATGACTTTTACATTTTTAAATCACAAAGTGTATGTTTCACTGCAGTGTGATTAAATCATTCAGGTATAACACATTGACCGAGTTTCTGAACATCTGCAATAAAAACAGTACACCAAGCCTCTGCAGATTTGATAAATACCTAAATAATTTATTTCATATGTATATTGTACTGTACATCATTAAAACAGGATGTAAAAGCTAAATAACTAACTACATAACTAAAAAGCTAAATAACTACACACATTATCTGCCACTTGTGTGTTTTTGTAATTTAATACCTCGATGCAGCATTATAATGTTGCAGCAGTTTTTGACTCTACACGTTGTCTGGTTTTTTTTTTAACGCTATTTGCTTTGTATGCTCTTTGCTTCAGAGAACGCTATTTAAACCCTCTGTGTACTTATTGTGATTGGGCTGAAAATAAACTCTCTCGAATCTTGAATGAAGAAATAATAACAGTTCAACACGCTTACAGGAGCTTGCTAACTTGTAATTCTGTAACTATATGCCAGCAGTGGAGTATGAGGGAGGGTCTTATGACCCACCCAGAGACAGAGAGAGAGGGGCCAGTTTTGCTCTTTCAATCTCTAATGCTATTTTGGACTAGCCATACAAAACGATACTAAAGCTAAAGCAAAGTGTAGCTTTTACCTGCATCTCCCATGGAGGTGAAGATGCTCTCCGTGACGGTCATGATTGTGTCAGTGGCCTGGTCGTAACGGCCGATAGGCTCTCCACAGCTGGCGTAGTGGCGGACATGCTGGAGCAGGTCACTGAGGGCCTGGCTGACAGCCCCTGCAGCACCATTCACCTGCCTCAACAGTTCTGCCTCCTCAGAGGCAGCGTGGCACGCCTTCACACAACCCTCTACTGAGCGCTCCACCAGCCGCCCAGCCTCTACCAGCTGCTCCTGACACACGGGCGAGCTGATGGTTGGACTCACCACCTACAGAGAGAAAGAAAGAAAGAGAGAGAGAGAAGCAGAGAGAGAGAGAGAGACAGACAGAGAGAGACAGAAAGAGAGAGAGACAGAGAGAGAGAAAGAAAGAGAGATGGCGAGAGAGAGAGAGAGAGACAGACAGAGAGAAGCAGAGAGAGAGAGAGAGATAGACAGAGAGAAGCAGAGAGAGAGAGACAAAGAGAGAGAGACAGACAGAGAGAAGCAGAGAGAGAGACAGACAGAGAGAAGCAGAGAGAGAGAGAGAGAGAGAGAGAGACAGAGAGAGAGGAAGAGACAGAGAAACAGAGAGAGACTAATTTGTCTTCCTCAACCTTTTTAACCACCATTTCATTTGAAGTGCGCTGAAGGTCGCCATCATCCTCCCAATGTCTAAGCTGCATAAGAGCTAACTCATGCATATTCTTCATTGTTAATTTACACAATTTTCTTCACACTGCAAAGCATGCAGACATGTTACATGTTTTAAACCATGTCAGGCTGTTAAAGAATATCAAATGGACTTGACCATGTGTTTTCTGACACTACGTGACTCAGTCTTATCATTAGGAGAAGACAAATGTATGCTGCATGAAAAAAAGATTGTGGTAGGAGCAGATATCTTGAGGCTTGGACTGTGTCTGTACTTTTGTCTTAGCCGATCAACCATATCTGGGAGCAGG
Source organism: Brachypetersius gabonensis (assembly GCA_037577145.1). Classification (NCBI taxonomy): domain Eukaryota; kingdom Metazoa; phylum Chordata; class Actinopteri; order Characiformes; family Alestidae; genus Brachypetersius; species Brachypetersius gabonensis. The sequence continues at coordinate 3,863 of JBBJLR010099918.1, read as the reverse complement.
AGAAAATTGTGCAAATTGGATTTTTCGCCAAATGTTCAGACAGGGAAAGAGTGTTATGACAGACCATAAGACTTTCTAGAAAGTGCACATTACCAGTACTTTACTCTATACCTATAATAACAGTAGGAGCGACATAGAATGGCACAGCATGACTTTATAAAACAATACAGGGTGATCAAAAATCTTTCATGACTAAAATCAGCATTTTATCTACACAGCTGTCTTTGCTTGATGGCAGGAGACAGCCTGCAGAGGCCTAAGGGTCTTTTCTATTAAACCGCTGCATATTTTTGCACACAGCACAGCAGGCACTTGTAATTGTTACAGACACAGACATTTCTCAATGAGCTATTTCACTTATTTCACAGTGGGCTTCAACTAAACCAGCATGCAGTGTGGTTGCTAGGCCTAAAGAATGTGGGAGGCAGTACCTTGGTGCAGGCCACCAGCTGGGAGGTGGAGAGGGCGCACTGTGTCGCCGCAGTAATAACGCGGTTCTGCAGCACCGTGTCTTCAGCCACCTGAGCCACATTTTTCGCTTTCAGGACCAGCATGGCAGCCGCGTTGGCCACCGCTTTGGCCAGGTTCATCATGATGTCCTGAAACATTGGCAAACACACTCTATAAAGCAATCTGTCCTCTGCTGTATGAGTCTAAGCAGAGGAATGGGGTTAGATAAAGTGAAGCCTGTAACAGAAAGTGAGACACCAGAATCATAGTGGAGGAAGGGTAAGATTCTTGTTTAATAGTTACTAATGTTATTAATGACAACTGCTATTCATTACTCAAAACCCACTGTTTAAATATACATACTGTTAAAAATACTTTAAAAAGAGTGAGGAACAGAAATGTGGGCCCCAAACAGGCATTTAGTGTTTAAGGGGCCTCTGATTTTGTCTTGTTTTTCATTTTTCAGATTTAGATTTAAGATCATTTAAGGCAAATCCTCCATGTTGGTGAGGGCATTTCACAGCACACAGCCCCGACCTCCCTGCTAAGCAACAGCCAGTTGTAATCACAGGGCGTGGCCAATTAGCATATCTTCTAAACATTCAGAGCTCAACATTTACAGCTGAAAAATCCCACATTTAGAGTCGCCGTTTGTAAATGTTGCCACTCAAAGACTTGAGACTTGACTTGGACTTGGTAAAAATGACTTGTGAACATCTCTGTTACATATCACTGAATTATGACATTATAAAGATCATATATCACTTGCTTCCAATCCAAATGTGTTTTTCCTTGTACCTACAACAGCATTCACATAAATGGTGCACATTTTCTGAGATTTCAATGCATTCTTAATGTTAATAAGACTGTCCGTAGTTAGAAATATAAAGAAGTGTATTTATTTATTTGTCAAATGTATTTATTTGAAACTGCTTGGGTCCTCACTTCAGTCTTAAGTCCTAAGATTAACACCGGAATAATAAGTGATGGATTCAAGGGGTTGTGTGTGTGACAGGGTTACTCAAGGTTCTCTGGGGTGCAGTTTTTGAGGCTGACACACACTGTGCATAATAAGCATCTCAGAAACATTTTAGAAAGGCTGGCAGAGGTGCAGAAGAGAGACAGGTGCAGAAAGACAGACAGACAGAGAGAGGTAAGTGGCTGACCTGAAATCTCTCATCTGTCTCTCCCTCTCCCATTTGCCGTAGGAGGTCTCCACTGGCCTGCCCGATGCTGCCCGCTGCTGTCAGCACTGTCTGCCTGGGCTGAAAAAAAAAGTGAAAGTTACCGAACTGACCACACCCTCAGTAACAGAACACCGCAGGGCCACGTGTATAGAAATACCTCTCCAGACGCAGGCTCCACTGCACGCAGCAAGTCTGACACTGCCCCAGTAAGGGTTCTGGCTGCACACATCAGGTTCTGACCGCTGCCCACTTCATCCTCCATCAGAGCCGCCAAGAGCTTCACACCCTTCGACATCTCCGTCAGATTAGAAGAGATGGTGGTGATTGCACAGCCTACAGCCGTATAGTCTGTATCTGTAGGGTCACCTGGAAAGACAGAAAGAGGGAGTGAGAGAGAGAGAGAGAGAGAGAGAGAGAGAGAGAGAGAGAGAGAGAGAGAGAGAGAGAGAGAGAGAGAGAGAGCACAGATCTAATACAACAGCATATCAATTGATTCTAATTTCTAATCACTCCAAATAGTACACTCATACTGTGAACCCAACAAACAAATAATGCAAAAAAACAAAAAAAAATGAGGGACACACACTCCTCATTATTTCACACAGTTTCCCCTTATAAAGAAACAGATATAAAGGCTGGGATGGAAAGTGCGAAAGTTTCTAGGCTGTTAGTTAACAGGCAAATCTCTGGCCTATTAAACAGATGGCACTCGGAGATTAAACCCAGCAAAATCTGGCCTGGGCTGGTATGGCATGGCTCCAGAAGCCAAGGAGGAATACACTGAGTCTGCCAACAAGTTCAGCTTCAGGACACCACACTCCATATTCATTCATCAATGGAAATATTTATCAGGGCAAAAGGAGAGTAGCTCATTATTTAGCATTGAGTTGACGCTGCTTCCTGACTGCGCCCTTGATGCGGACTGGATGAAGACGTGTTGATATTCAAGCCGTCAGTTTAATGTTTTCATTGTCAGCACTTTTTTCTGCAACTTAATAAAATGATTTTCGATTCTGTGAGGGCCATTAAGAAACATGATACATCTGTTGGTACCTGACTTTAAAAGCATTCCACTAGAGAAACAAACAGGAGGAATGGAGGCAACAGATGAAGAGAGTACAGATGGAACGATATTACAGCCATCTCTACCTGCAGTCAGATTGACTACGGATGCAGTTCCAGCAGTGATGGCGTCGACTTGTGAGTGGATTTCATGCTTAGATTCATCCACTTTATTCTGGACCCAAACCCTGGATGCCTTTTAGAAGGGAGAGAAATGAAACAAGCATCAATACACAAAATCCCTACATATGGGGAGTTTTATTTACATGAGATTCTCTTTTCCTTGGCTTTTCTCCTCTACAGAACATTGGTGTTATCCCAGATGTAATAAACTACTCATGGTTTTCACATACACTGTTGTAATATGTCAAAGCCAAGTGAGCCTGCTCTGCATCTAGAGACTTGGCCGAGTTAATAACCTCAAAATTCATAAACTTTGGGTCACAGCCAGTTTGATAAAAACTGCTGTCACAAATTGTGTGTATGATAAAGTGTTATAATAAAACTACCAATCTTTATGAGCCTATAGTTAATATTGTCAAACATGTTTGATAGGACTCTACAGAAGGCCTAATAATTTCGAAATGTTTAAAATCCAGTCCCCCCCGGTTAGGCCAGGAGAAGGACTGATATGTCAGATCACCAACACATTTAGGAAGTGACCTTCCAAATTCTAAAAAGTGGGAATTTAATGAGTGGATATATTACTTTAGGCCTTCTGGAAGTTCTAGTCCTAAACCGTGAATACAAGGGGCAACCAATGAGCCCTTGTCAGATCTCAACAATGGCAGCTATATGGTGAAGCTATTTACTGTAGGAATCACACTAGAAAACTCCTCATAGGAGGTAAAAATGGTTTGCCAAGCTTGCCTTTTAGCAAGAACAGTCACTTCTAAGGCTTAAACCGTGTTTCATTTGAACTTGTAGATGGTTGTAGTGTAGGGTATGTGAATGCGTGTGTGCTCACTCTGTCCTGTCCAAGTGGAGGCAAGTTGTCCACCTCCCCGAGGTCAGCCTGGGCCTGCTGCACCGCCTGCATGCTGCTGTTGATGGTCCCCATTAGTGCCTGCTGGGCCAGGCTCTGATACAACACACACATACACACACACACACACACACACACACACACACACACACACACACACACACACACACACACACACA
>JBBJLR010099898.1:0-10097 GCA_037577145.1 Brachypetersius gabonensis | reverse complement strand
AACATATGAAGTCTGTAAATGAATGGTCTCTTATTGTAAAGCCTTACCAAACTATACAGGACTGTGTTTGACTGGACCTTTATTTAATCAAACTGCGCAAACCATATTTCATAACCTAGAGTTGCTTTTCTGATGGACCGCTTTTAAAGATACAAACATTAACCATACATTTGTTCTCTAACACATATATATTGGCTACACAGGTCATTTAAAAGCCTCTGTTTTGTAAAAACAGTACGCTATTATGTCCTGTTTTAAACGCTATAGGAGCATTAAATAGTTAATAAAGAAACTCTATTCTGATACTCGCATTAGCCGCACTTATGCTAACAATTTACTAAGCAAATGGCAATGTTTATATCAATCTGACATTCAAATTAATATGGGGTATATTTTTCATAACAAAAGCTCTAAACATAAAATAAAATTAAAACTGACCGCTTGAATTGTTTAATTAAATCTGGGTGATGGTCTTTGAGGTGTTTAATAAGGTTTGATGTATTTCCTCCTTTTGACACAAAACTTCGATGACGCCGCTTACAAATGGGTTTCTGGTGATCAGTGATGTTGCCCTTGTCATCAGCCACAAAAACAAAATACTTCCACACACGGCTCTTTCCCGTGTGTGAATCAAACTTCCTGAAGTGAATCAAACAACTTCTCTATAAGCTGAATGAACAAACAATTGTTCAGTAAAGCTTTTCCAACATAGCAATAGTTCATAAATGAGCACATATTAGTGAGGTCAGCTGTAAAGATAAAAATGGAAGCTACCTGCAGATCATTAGTTAGTATATGTGTGTGTGTGTGTGTGTGTGTGTGTGTGTGTGTGTGTGTGTGTGTGTGTGTGTGTCCTTGCTTGTGTATGGCAAGAAGACACACACATGAATACACTGCAGTAAATTATATATGGTATTACCTATACAAGTGTGAGCAAGAAAATACAGATTTTAATTACCGTTTGTGTGTGTGTGTGTATCTTCCTGCTTCAATATGATGTTACCTAAGTATGAGCAAGAAGAGACTGTGTGTAAAAGACACTGGGTGGAAAATCTAAGAGCTCAGAGATATGACTCAGCTTGTGCATAAAATCTGTCTACAAAGAGCATGGCAAAAATAAACAAACTTATAAAAGCCACAGTACATGCTCGTCAGCATCCATCTCCAATCAGGCCTTTGTTTTTTCTTGTGTGTTCATACTGCCAGGGAGTGTGTGGAGGGGGGCATGCGCTCCACTGAGGGTCTGCTCTGACAGGGAGCAAGGACTAAGCAACACCTACAGACAACACAATTCCTCTCCTTTACGTTAAGCTACAGCACATCAAATTTTTCCTCCCCATGCCCCCAAGACATGTGTGCTGTCTGAAGTTTGTTTCTGTAGTTTTGTAGCGGAACAACAAGGCTAATGCAGCTAACAAGTACCTGAAGGTAATATCCCACTGATTAGAGAACTACAAATCACATGCAGTAGCGCACACATATATATATAGGTGCTGCATAATACACTGTGTCAGTTGTTATTGTGATATTTGACTGAAATACTGGTATACAGAAGACTGCAATATGCAAATGAGCCTCTAACCAATGACAGTGTCTGACTGTACGACCAATCACTGCTCCAGCTGAGGTGCTGTGTGTTCTGCTGAATCAAGTTCTTCATGTAATCCCACAAGTGTCCTATAATTTTGGCTGATCTTTGACCATTAAAGACCCTGATTGGTTTAGGTGTTTTTAGAGAGCCAATATGCTACATTTTCCTTCCGTTTCATTTTTTGTGGGTTTGTATACCAAAATACAATTCATAGTCCTAATTCATTCTTACATAGTATTTCAACCCATCTTTATAATTTAAAATGTAAGACTGACATAAAGCAAGCAGCACCCTCTATAGAACTACAGCTTGAATGGGCGGGGCAAAACTATGATAGGCTGAATAAGGAGATACATAAACATTTAAAGCCATCATTGAAAAATAATAGTGTTTGCTTGGTCTTGACTGTATATACACTTTGAAACATCAGTAGTGTTTACACACTTCAAGTCCCTTTAACTCTAGAAAAGTGATGATATGGGTTCTTCAATATATTAAAGAGCATTGAAAATGTAATAAGCAGCAGTAAAATGGCAATCCTGTGCAGCTCTATTGTTAAGTAAACTCTAATCACAGATGTCCAACAAAATTAACAGAAGAACAAAACAGGACATTTACACCAAGAGATGTTGTACTGCAGTTTGGACATTAAAGGACTCATTAAAGGACCCACCCCAGTACCAGACTATTTCAACTTCTGCAATCAGGCAAAAGGTTCCACACCATCAGGGCCAAAACAGAGAGACTCAAGAGGAGCTTCTACCCTCAGGCCATCCTAAATCAGAACATGCCCCCACTTCCACCATAGCAGTCCAATCAGAACATGCCCCAAGTCCTTCCATAACATAGCATATAACTACCACATTAATTTCCATATTCAAGAAGAGTCATACTACATACCATATCTGATTTATATTTCACCACACGCTGCTACACTGTACAAGCTGCTACATTAATGCTTTTATTACACTTGTCTTTCGGTTTATATTACTCTCTTTACATCACTCTGCTTGCATTGCTCTGTTTTTACACTGCTGTGCTAGTATGGCACAATGCACTTTAACAGACCATTTGCACATTGTACACACTGCTGCTACAATTACAAAATTACATAACAAAACCTCTAATTTTAGCCTGTAGCTTACATTTTTATCCTTAACTTATGGTGCACCTTGTTTAAGTTATTTACTTTGTGTTTTAGAAATTTTCAGATTATGTTTAAAATTTTAAATTGTACTTACATTTAGACTTACAGCTTCTTACTTGTACTTATTTTCTTACTTTATTTTCTCAGAAAAAAAAAAAAAAAAAATTTCCTTTCCTATTTATTGTCTATAATGTTTGCACACTCAAAAGGAGCGGTTCAGGATACATTTCACTGCGTGTTGTACCTGTATGACTATGTATGCGACAAAAAGAATCTTGAAGAATCTTGAACCTCTGACCAAGACCTTTTGCAACTTTCTCTCCATTTTCCTCTTCCTCCTCTTGAACCTACCACACTGCCCCTCACCTCAGCCTAAACAGACCGGTTTGCTTTCAAAACACACTCTAAGCAACAGCCCTGGCGATAAAGGTCATGGTAACGGCAGTCTCAGCTTTTGGCACATCCCTGCGTGTGGTGACAATTAGAGGAGCGAGAGCCAAAACTCAAATATTTAATAAAGCTCTGCAAGCACGGGGGCTTTGTGTGAAACGCCCTACATGCCTGTTTAATCCACGCCTGATAAGGCCGTTCTCTAACGAGGGACTCTGGGAAATCTCGTTTCCACATGACTCTCGGCCACAGTGCTGCTGTCAGAGAAAAGAACAGAGAGGCGACTGCAGTGCGTGGAAACAACGCTGACGACCAAATGAAAAAAACAATATACACCTTGGAGGTGGTTTAACTATAACTGGATTCAGATAAACATTCACTCCAGAAAAGAGTCCACATCTTTACATGTTGCCAAGGAACCATTAATATTCAACTACTGTGGCTGATCAGTAGTCAGTACAAAAATGTGTTGTTTCAAAAAAAGTTGGATAAGCTGTAAAGAACACTGCAATCAATCTTATGAATCTGTAGCTCAAACTAATTTCATAATGTTGAGCTTAGACTTATCTGTGCTGCAGTAGCTAATCCTAAGCAATTAGAAACTTAATGTAAACTTTTGTTTACATATTTTGTTCTAGAATGTTCTGTTTTTTTTTTTCAAATGTTCTGTTTTTCATAAACTCTCTCTCTCGCTCACTCTAAAGACTGGCAGTGAGTCAATATTAAGGAACAAAACACTCTGTATTTTGAAAAATTGTTGGCAGAATACCGATTGATCCACTCCACACCCATCTCCAGTCATTGTCGTCATCATCATCATCATCATAACTGAGTTGTGAAAACAAATTGGGACCTTCATGATCTGGAGGCAAAACAAACACAGCCAAGTGGAGCATGGTCTGATTTACAGCTCGAGTCCCAGAAAAAAAAAAAAAGTGGAGAAACCGCAGGCATGCTGGCGTACGAACAGAAGCAAAAGGCTTCATATTTCCATAGTGGAGGGATAGAAGCTGTGGTTACGAGTCAAAGAACACGAAAACCCAGGCGGAGAAAAGAGACACGTGCAGAATGAGATTCAATTATCACAAATTACAAACAGAACTGAGGGCCTGCAGTGAACACACATCAATCACTGATTTATACGAACAATGATCATTGAATCACGTATTCTCTCTCTCTCTCTAAATATTCAATATACATAATTTTTACTTATTAATGCAATTTTTTCTTAAATGTTTCACAGATTGAACTGCTCTAAATCTAACAGGGCCAATTACTCTCCATTTACAATGAATCAGTCAGTGGTTCTTTAAGTAATGATGTACAAACTGCAGCCACCATAAGGGCATTTCTATGAGTCTAAAAGATTGCAGCAATTATGTTAATAAGAAGAGTGACAGTGATATTGTCATCTGACAATTGTTTTCAAAAATGCCAGTATAGGTGGGGGGTTGTGGTGGCATGTGGTAATAAAAAAAAAATCCCAATTATTAATACTGATCACAGGTGGTTGGGTGAGGGGGGTGCGGCTGTGGCATGGAACTTCTCTAAAATTTTCAGCGGTGTAGGTCATATGAGTGGTGTGGTGCCTGTCCAACAGTGATATACGTTACTGCAGCTTTAATCACAATACCTACAAAAATTCATATCGCTCACGTCAGCGGCAGAGTTTAGGGAGCCAAGACTGAATAAACATAAAATCTGTTTATATTTTAAAAATGTTAACATGTTATAATACTAAGAAATTGTTTTCAATGGTTTTGGGTCAGTTGTGTCCCGATTGTTAAACTGTATCATAATGGCTGGCTGAAAGAAGAATATGATACACGTGTGCATTATACACTGTACGAGGCTTTAAATATGAGAAAAGAACAAGTAATGTAGAAACAGGAAAAGTGCTAAAGACGCTATGCTCAATAAAAAAAATATGCTGTGGTCAGTAAGAGAATTTGCGGAACTAAACTTTTCTGCTTGGTTAAGAACTTTATAAGCACTGAAATAATTAATAAGATATAACCCAACCCACTCGTACTGCATTAATAATACTACCAGGCAGTGTGTACACACAGAACATACACACAGAACAGAAAAGGGCAAAAGATAAAGTGGACAAACACATCTGTAATGAGCATTTCTGTGATGCTGGGTTACAGGCAGAGATGTGCTCAAACATCTTTAATTACTTTCCTTAAATTTACTTGACTACCATGAAAACATTTACAGCGACGACAGACATGGCATCTGTTACCATGTACCTTTTCATTTGTTACCAAGTTCTTTTTGTGTTTTTCCTGCATCACTATTTGTCCTGGATCTTAAATGGTTGGTTTGCTATGCCACAAACTGTTGTCTGCTTCTCCCCATCATTATAGAGCACTCCCCGTTATGGACTAAACAACATTCATAAGTGATCAGTCATCCAAAAGGGCCAGTAGAGGCAAGTCAATTAATAGATTTTTCATTTCAAGCTTTAAGCCACAATCAGACCAAAGGCAGGTCAGAGGCGTGGGAAAGAAATTTGCTTGCTGCTTCAAGCAGAGTTTAGTTAAGTGAACCATAACCATGCATCTCACATGACATGAAACCACCGAATTGTGGTATATAATGGGGTGTGTTGTGCGATATTAACATAAATATAAATATTTGATAGGGCTACACAATATATGATCTGTTATCAATATATGATCTGTTCTCAGTGGAAGAGATAGCAAGCGAATGAGCTGCGGGGTATACACACACAAGGGACATTCAAAAAGTTCACACTTTTTTAAACTATATTAAGCATTTCAAATACAAATTAGAAAACATACTGCAAAAACAATCTCCAGTCTTCACCATCTATTTATATTGCACACATAGCACATATGTATTATTCTACATCCTGGCACAGTGTGTGTATTTATGAACGAATGTGAGAGTGAGTGAGTGAGTGAGTGAGTGAGTGAGTGAGCGAGCGAGCTAAGGGATATTTGCTTTGGTACTTTATTTTTTAGGCCAACATCCTGCCTCACAGGAAGCCAGCTTGAAACACTCGGTCCTGCCCTTCCTGTGTGGTGTGCCAACAAGTGTAGTGCCCGCCCTCTCACGCAGTTTCTGTACCAGTAATATCATTAACGATTATTCGTATTAATTTAGATATTAGAGCTGTACAATAGACAAAATGTCAGTGTCGTGATTCATAACATGCGTTTCATTACCAGAACCCCTTCAATATAATATCACTCCTGTCCTCCTGCAACTTCACTGTCTCCTGCTTAAACACCATATTCACCAAGACCCACTTTCAAGACACTTCATAACCCCCACCTCTATCTTTCAGATCTACTCACCTTCTCTTACTTAGATCCTCTTCTACCATCTGCCTCACTGGAGCTCATACCCCTTTGGGTTCAGATCCTTCTGGCGTGTTACTCCTCACCTCTCTTCCATAAGACATTCATAATACTGACTCTCTTCCGATCTTCAAATTCAGCCTTTAAAAAACACCTAAACTTGCGTATACTGTCTGACTACAGCGCTAACGGCTTATGCTGTTACATTTTTTTTAACTCATTACGCAGCATCTTGAAATGCACCTATAAATAAAATGCATGATTCTGTAATGTTGACTCAACAGCACAGAGTTTAGAAGCTCTATGGATCACACATGAAAGTGACAACGGCTACACTTATTTTCAGGAATTTATATTTGATGCAGTTCTGGGTGGCATTGTATAAAATAGCTCACCAGCTCTGCAAAGCAAAGCTAATTTAAAACGGTTTAGAACGGTTTTCGAATAACCCCTGATCTACACGGGCTAAAAATAAAAATGGGGGCTCGTTTTAAAGGTCTCCTGGAGATCTACCGAACTGTAGAGTTTGAAGTGTCTGAGTGCTTGCACCGGGGAGAAATCGTGCTTGGAGCGCGGGGTCCAACCCTGGTGTCCCCTTGTGTGAAAACATCCAAAAAAATTTATTGCTAAAAAAAAAAAAAAGCAACACAAAGGCAGAGGATATTTGCAGTTTGCATGTTATTGTGGGGATTTCCACATAAAATTGTTTTGCAATTTCAATGAGGCAAAATATAATGAAATTTCCTTTGGTCAACATTGGTCTAATTTTACACTGGTCTAATTTTAATATAAGCATACTATATTTTAATCAGTGCCATCCATATTTTGAGGCCATTAGCTCAGCCTTCCCACAATGTTTGGAAACCTCACAGGAAGAACTGGGCTTTGCTACACGAGGGGTTGGGAAGCAGTGACTGACTATCCTGGCTCTGGTTTGTTTGGGGACACCAAATCTTCGGTTGAGCGTGACAACAGCACCAACTGTGTTCCTAAGCCTGTTTTCAGAGTGAAAGCCAGCAGCATGACAGCATAACTGACATAACACTCAGACTAGATCAAAATTTAAACAAAACCAGAACAAAACTCTAACCACTCAGCTAAATGTAGATCCACCTGTAGCCCTGCAGTTACTCTCATGATGTGACATCATTACCAGTAAAACTGTTTTCTTTACCTCCTGAAAACATCCTTGCTCAGCCCACATTTCTTCATATTTTGCTTTTGCCTGTCAAACTGTCTTATCTTTGGGATATTAAGTAGACTAAATGAAAGAAATGGGAATACATGTTTTACAGTGACAGGCTGCAAAGTTCCTAAAGATACAAGGAGCCTAGATAAAGGGGTTCCAACTGTTCAGTATTCAGCACCACCAGTAGACTGATCACTGCCTGATCATTGGGAATCATCTGCTGATGTTTCTTCACTGGTTCAGGACTTAAGTTGTGCTTTGTTCTGCTTGATTGACTCATATAAAGGCCACTGTGTGGCTTAACAAACAAAAAGAATTCTATGAAGCTGGTCAGCTTCAGTGATTGGACTGAAAATGAGAGTCTGAAAGTCCTTCAGGAAGCCTGGAAAACTGTTCCTACACGTATGTGGACATACATAGATAAATATATCATAAAAGTATATAAATTACTTTTTAAAGAATGCTTTAACGTAAGTTTGTTTTTTTTTGCAACTACTGTTGACAGGGTGAAGAACCATGTTGATACTACATTTTTCGTAATTTAAATTTCTGAGGACTAAATTTGACCATAAATTCCCAGTTCAGGGGGAATTTCTTTAGTTTTTTTCTATTGTTATTCTAAAACAATCCAAAAGCTGGATTAGTTCTTTATAATATATAATTATTGTTCATGGTAATTGTTCATTTGCTACAGATGTGGCAGAAAGAGATTAGGTGGAAAAATGAAGTATCCCTCTAGAGATCTTTGAATTCAAGCATTATCAGGGGACTATAAAAACAGCTCATCAGGCAGCAGCTTATGTGACAATCTGGTCCATCAATATCAGGGAATTAGTAACATACCGTGAATTAATATCAGAGAGTGACTAAATGAAGAATTAAGTTTCCTCTTCCTAATTAAGTTTCAGAGTAATGGAAACACAAGGATGGTTGAGACTGTAATCATTCTCCCGCTGTGGAGGATGTGCATTTGTGTTTAAAGAAGATTGATTAAAACTCCAGTCTCTGTAGAAAAAGAAGAAAAGGTGGAAGGAAATCAAATACAATGCTGGCCTACACTTTGTTTTTGGTCTTGAGGACATCCAGCAGCAGAAGGCAAGAATTCCTAACATCTGAGCTAATGAGATCCTCTTTAAAAAGGCTTTAGAGCGCCTGACGATTTCTTTATCAGGGTTTTAATGGACAAAAAATGGCAAATTAAAACACATTTATTAATTCTGCTGTGAGAATAATAACCAGATCCCACTCAGCAGTTTTTGGTTCTAACGCTACCAAACATACTCAACAGCATGAAACAGGAGAGGAGGAGCAGAGAAGCTTTATAAAAAACTCATAAGAAAAATGGCAGATCACAGATCTACTTGTTAATTTCATTGTCAAAGATGTGAGACATTTGGCTGCAGTACAAGGCAAAGGCAAATGTTACAGAGAACTGTGTTTCTCCGCTGTATCTGTGATAATCTGTCAACTCGACTGTATTTATGTATGTGTGTGTGTGTGTGTGTGTGTGCGCGCGTGTGCGTGTGTGTATATATATAACTTTTTAAATCTAGATTCATCTCACTGTAATCTCGGAATTAATCTAGATTAAAATTGCTCATTTGAATTCTGCCAAAGGTCTGAAGCCCCCCCAAAAATGATCCCAAGTCACCCTAAATATATAGTCATTATTCTACTACTTTTAAATTATATATCCAAACATTTCATACAAGATATCACTGAGAGCAGATACTCATTTTACAAATAGAACCAAGACTATGCTTTGAAATGAAAAATAAAAAGCCTAGCTATTATTATTGAATTAAACTGATGTACTGGCTGTTGAAGCTGTTGTAGGTAGCAGGTGGGCATTAGGACCCAGACAAAGCTACACTGTGCTGCTTGTTAGCAAGTAGCAACCGGATCCCGTTTAGTAATATTTCTCTGGTAGCACCGTTTGTACTCAGTTCAACAGAACAATACTGAGTGTCCATAACTGTTGACTGCTTTACTTGTTTTCTTAAGTGAAAGGTTTGGTGAAAAGTTTTTCATTCCTTCCTACAAACCTGGGGGCTAAGGCTAATGCTAAGCCCCCCTTGCCTTTCCATCCTAGTGACGTCCCTGTTTCACCCGTCCCTACAGTGCAATTCTGCAAGGTATACATCCGCGTTAAAATATCAAGGTGATATAGACCCAGCTCCCAACCCAACTTTGTGAATAGATTAATGGCGATATTTTTTTTTAATCACCCGATAAGAGTCTCACGTTAACACAGCACGTTAACGCCGATAACGGCCCACCACTAATAAATATATATACAGGTGCTGGTCATAAAATTAGAATATCATGACAAAGTTGATTTATTTCATTAATTCCATTTAAAAGGTGAAATTTGTATATTAGATTCATTCATTACACACAGACTGATGTATTTCAAATGTTTATTTCTTTTCATTTTGATGATTATAA
>JBBJLR010099869.1:0-10098 GCA_037577145.1 Brachypetersius gabonensis | reverse complement strand
TCCTGACTTTTCCGTATTTAAACCTCGGGTTTATCTTTACATTTTCTTTAAGGGTAATGTATTAAACTGAGTTCAAACGGAAATTAAAGTGTTCTGGGAGCACATTTGGGGGCATATTAAGGGTTTACACTATTAAAATAGGCATTTCTTTGTCCAAAACACAACACGGTATTTCATTATACGCGGGTGCTCTTGTAACGTAACCCCCGCGAATAACGATATTCAGTATATAAAATACAATCCTTGCACTTACCTTCTTAACGTAGTCTCCTTACGTAGTAACCCCTGACTTTCTTTTTGACAGAGTTTGTTTAGGGGTGTAACTAAGCTGGCAGTAATTTGGTTAGTAGCAGTGTAGATTTACAGGTATGCAGAAGAGTTGTGGACGACTAAAGCAGTGATGTACGTCGCTCTGGATAAGAGCGTCTGCTACATGCCATAAATGTAAATGTAGACTGATGCTGGGCGAGAAGACTTGGCTCGCAGTCTCTGTTCCAGTTCATCACGAAGGTGTTAGATGGGGTTGAGGTCAGGGCTCTGTTCAGGCCAGTCAAGTTCTTCCACACTGAACTCATTCAACCATGTCTTTATGGACCATACTTTTTGTGCACTGGGGCTCAGTCATGCTGGAAAAGGGCCTTCTCCACAAAGTTGGAAGAATGGTGTTGTCCAATATGTTTTGGTATGCTGAAGCATTAAATTGCTCTTCAGTTCAATAATTAAGAAGTGTGTCCCAATACCTTTGTCCATGTGTGCATCCAGTCAAATCCTATATGTTAAAACATTGTTTTTGAAAGGATTTGAAGTATATTTGTGCAAGATTTTATACATAAAAAAATGTAGTAACTTCATACTGACACATAATGACAAACACTCATACTTCACTGCATTGCACTGATCTGATAATAAAGCTCTGAAGCTCCCATTTTTATTGTTTCATATTTTCAAGGTAAACAATACATAAGCAGAATAAACAGTATGTATGCAATAAATGCTTTCTCTATCCACAGGGTGAGAATGAGCTTCCAGCTGTCGTGACTCCAAAAGAAGAAGCAGGTGCTAGTGCTTCTGTGGACCCAGATGCACCTGAGGCCCCACTACCTGACTCGGACGAGGAGTACATGGTTGTTGAAGAGGCTGACTCTACGGCTGGTAAGATGAAGAAGACTGGCCTGAAGCGCATTGAAAGTCTGAAGAATACCTTTTCTCGTGAGAACATCACCAAGACCAAAGAGAATCTAGGTATGAAGGTCAACAAGCTTGGTGAGCGCATTGTGACCGCCGAGCGGCGTGAAAAGATTCGCCAGTCTGGTGAACGTCTTAAAGAAACCATCACCAAGAATGTGCCGGCAAAGCTGAACCTGAAGAAGGAGAGAACTGTGGCTGAAGGCCAGGAAGGGGCAGAGGGGACCACAGAGAGCACAGTGCCCATTCCACCACCCAAGGGCCGCAAGCCCAGTCCCGATGTGGCTTACACAGAACACACACTGAAGCAAGAAGGAGCAGAGGCAGGCAAGGCAGAGGAGACAGAAGTGCCAGTGTTTGACATGAAGCAGCTTTCCTAAGCAGCAACGTGGTCAAATCATATGAATGCTTTGGGTAACTTTTTGAAAAATGCTGAAATCCTGCTGGGAAAGTTAATTGAGAATGAATATGGAATTGGAGCACAGGATAGTAAAGAAAGAGATTTAGTGAAAGGAAGCGTGGGGAAACGAAGGAAAAAGATTGGATGGTTTTCATTTGTCGGTAATGAAAGAGTCATTTTTTTTATTTTAACTTTTTTATATTTAATACAAGTTAATTGGAAAATGAATGTTGAATAACAGGAATTAAGTGTCTGGGGGTGTTTTCAAGACTGTATTACTGATATCATATTCAAGTGCTGAAGTACAGTCATCTTTTTTGCATGTGATGTTATGTATGTGTAGTTTTCCGTAATGTTGCAGTACAGTTTTCAAACAGTTCGCCTTTGCGGTCTGACCTTGACAATCTCATGTAGCCCTTTAAAATGACACAAACTCTATCAGCTGGTCTCTGAGAAGCCCTTTGGAAAAAAGTCTGCCATTTGACAAGGAATTCTTTTGAAGTACAGATTCAAGTTTTCTTGTGTGTGTGTGTGTGTGTGTGTGTGTGTGTGTGTGTGTGTGTGTGTGTGTGTGTGTGTGTGTGTGTGCGCATAATCAGTTGTCCAGGAGGCATTAACCTTATTAGTAATGCATTGGTCAACTATAGAATAGTGCAGGAGTGATTATGCATGAATAAATATTTGACACAAATATTGACTAGACAGCGAAGATAACCACAAGAATAGCTGTTCTGCATGGTATTTAATGGAGTGCTATATATATTATTTTATTTATGTACTGTTTACGTAATAACTGCACGCTTTTAGCTTTTACTATAGCATTTACATGGTGCTGCTAATAATTTAAACTCACCCTAGGTAGCACTGAGGAAGTTGTATATTTTATATAGCATTAACTGTAATTATTTTGTCATTTTACAAAACACTTGTTATAATGTAAGCTATGTGTTTTAATTAATGGAGAACAATAAAGTAAATGCCGTGCTGGTAGACACTCCAAATAACCTTTTTTATATGCAATTCTTGCCAAGAAGCCTATACAGAATATCAAACTGTGTATATTTTCAAGTTACAGGTTTTATGTTATAGAAACTGCATTGGTTAAAAAATGATCCTGTCACAAAGGCTCACTAACTTGTTGATCTTGGAAAGTGGAACAATGTATACATTTGAATAGTCAGAATACAGAATGTTGTGAAGCGTACTTTATTGTAAATTTGCATAATGCCTTACGAAACAGTATTAATGATTTGCCATCATGTTAGAATATGCACCTGTAATCATTCATCCAAGCTACTATATGTCTTGTATAATTTAGCTACTGAACATTAACTATAAATTAAAAGGATGACAACCATGTACTTTAACGTGTCAAAATATATGGATAAGTTACACTTACAAAAACCCCAAAAACGCTTGGTCCTCTGCACATTATTTACAGTCACAGAGTAAAGCCACACCCCTCAGCGTCCAGTGGTCAGGATTCTGGATGGTACGAAGGAAGAGGGTAAAGATGAAGGTGAGATCAGTGCGTCTCGGCTTCCTGTAAACTGGACAGGAGTACTGGCTGACACTCTGTTTGGTATCTGCTGTGTTGGCACTGCTCACAGCAAACACATGCACCACTGGCAGAGGAGTGAAGAGAACCTGCCATTCAATGCAAACAGGAAAATTCAATGCAGAAAAATGATTTGCTTGAGCCTAAAAACACCAATCTACTAACCACTGAATAATGTTACATGTATTATGTTTATTGTGCTATACCTTAGCAGAAGATTCTGTTAGCTTGCTGTTTCGCTTGTCCCATCCAGCACCATCTAAAAAGAGTCCATGAATGTAGACCCCTCCTATATCTCCTGATGGTGGCGCTGTCACATCCTCTCTCATCATTCGTGTGACATCATTTTGTAACACAACAGTGTCCAGGGTCCAGCCTTTAGTCAGGTTCATACGGGTTGTCTCCTGACGCATTGCTGTCAAGAACCCCTGAGGAAACAATTGAAGAACTCAGTGTTACATTTTTTAAAACTGTAAATAACAAATTTCCATTTTGTTTAAAGATAGGGGCTGTGACCATGCTTGGCTATTCAACCTAATCTTTGATCGGGATACACTGATCAGCCTTTACATTGTTAAGGTCTCTCTTGTGCCACCAAAACAAGTCTGAGGCATGCACCTCACAAGAAGGTGTAGTATCTGGAACCAAGTTGTTAGTTTGTCTCAATTCTTGAACTCTTTATGTTCCTCAAACCATTCTTGAACAACCTTTGATGTGTGGCAAAGTGCATTATCCTACTGCAAGAGGCTCTTACCAATAGAAAATACTGTTAGCATGAGTTACATATCTGCAACAATAAGATAAGATAAACCTTTATTAGTCCCACAGGTTTTGCTTTGTTATGGCAGAATACTATGTCAATAGTACAGTATAAAATGTTCAGGTAGGGGGTATATGTTAAAGTAACATCCACATTAATGGCAGAGCCCATGGTGTCCAGCAGAACATTGCTAAGAGCATTAAACAGCCTCCACCAGCTTGCTTTATCTCCAAGTGCATCCTGGTGCCATCTGTTCCTCAAGTAAGCGATGCACACTTGAGCTAGCCTTCTCTCCCCATGCACATCAGTGAGCCATGGGTGTCCATGACCATGCTGCTAGTTCACTGGTTGTTCTTCCTGGACCACTTTTGGTAGGTACCAACCACTGCACTTCGGGATCAGCTAGCCATACCTTGTCAACTGATAAGGTGCAATAACCAATAAGTAGAGAGAGTAAAACAATTAATGTACACTAAAATATATTCTCTTTGCCTTTAGAATAAAGGTTAAGTGTTCAGAGAGAGCAGGAGTCATACTTGAAGAGCTCAGTGAACTTAAATATTGTCAACATTGCCACCTTTTTTATGTCACTTGTGAATTTTTAGCCATGCTGGATTTGTCCAGATCAACTATGTGTTATTTTTGTGAAATGGATACAATGGGAAAGAACAGCTCAGTCAAAATCAAATTTGAGACAAATATACGCTACCATTGTTGTGGCCTCAGTTCTAAATCTAAATTTAAATTCAAAGGGTTCAAATGGAAAAGCAATAAAACACTATGTTAATATACGGAAATTAGGGGTGGGCTATACATGAAATCATTGATTACATGGAAAAACATGTTATAAATTAAAAAATAAAAAATATGCTAGAGACCCATGCTTTACTAAATCCAATTAAACAGAATTATTGTTCTTAAAGTAGGCTTATCATAAAATCCACCATATGATCAGAAAAGCATACTGTGTATCACAATAAATTTTATTCAATAAAATATCATATTCCACACTTCATCTACCCCAATGAATGATGTTTAATAAACTATTAACACAAATATGTTGATTATGCTTACTGAATATTAACTTACAGGCACAATAATTTAGTTTTGACAATACATTTATAATTTATTTTATTAAATTAACAATATATCACTTCTGTCACAATGTTATCAAAAACATTGCATAGTTGCAAACATTGCAAAACTATCTTAAAATGTACTATACAATAGGGTCAAGAGTAAATATTTTCAGACATACCTGTGGATTGAAAAATCCTGTCAGCCAAAACTGATGTGGTCGGCCATTAAAGGTCCAACTACGGAATTGCTCATTTCGTTCTAGAAGCTCAGTAAACCAGAAACCAAGAGTGGCTGATTCCCAGGAGAGCCTCTGCCACAACTGTGGAACACGAGCATCATACATGCTGTCCAGAGTGTCTCGAAGATCCTCTGACATGATTATAGTCCCTTTTGATAACAAAAACACTAGCTTCAAACAAATAATTCCAAAACCCCAGAACTATGCATGACACAGAGAGAGTTTATCTGAATATCATTTAGTGGATAAAGCTCACCATCAATAGCGAGCTTAAGGTCTGTGAGAGTACTATTCACACAACGTATGATGTTCTGCATTCTGTCAAGCTCCTGGCGTAGAAATATGGTCATTGGCTGGAAGAGTCCCATTTTCTGCAAATGGGTCCTTACCTATATAACATCATACAACGTAAAGTACTTTTTTAATTAATGCTGAGTAGGAGATCAAAAAATACTTTCCTCTTAAAAATGTGAAGTGGTGATAATTGTCAAGCAGCGAAAATATCCTCCATATTGTTTGTAAAATATAGGTAATTTTCCATTCCTTTTTTTAACCTAAGGATGTCAAGTATTCTATCATGAAGACACAGACACAATAAGAGTCCTACCTCATGAGAAATATAGCCAGCTGGAAGCTTCTCCAGCATCTCATTGGCTAGGCGCAGAACTGTAGCCTCCCTGGTCTCATCTCCCCCACTACTGCTGTCCTTAGGCTGTATGTTGATAATGGTGCTCAAAATCTCACTGGCCATGTTAGTCTGGCAGGATATGTCAGCATTGGGATGGAGGCCAAAAACCTAATATATTAAACAAGGGAAGTGAAGGGAGGCAGGTTAAGTTTTAATGCTTTTATTTATTAAGTTTATTATTATATATCACACTGGAGCAGAGTAAAAGAAAACAGTGCAGTTAAACAATAACAGAAATAACATTTAGGAAATAATTAAAATAGTCACAAATAAAACCATTAAATAAAACAATTCTAATCTTTTAGGGGGTCAGTTTCTGTCCTAAGTAGTAGTACTCCAATTAGGATGTGGCGCCGCTCTCCGCTCTCATATGAGCTATCAGCAAAAACATCTGGATGCCTAAAGCCAAGCAAGTCTTTTAGGTGCTTCATCACCTCCCCTGTACTCACACTCCTGGAGCCTGAATATCCCTTTATGGTAGAAGTTGACGCTAATGGGCCTTTTTTCTCAGTGCCCATCTGCTGCTAAATGGAATTACAACATCCCCAAAACAAGGCGCGACGTCACAGTTTTCCTGTGCTGGTCCGAGGTCCCCAATTTACCTCAAGATTCTTGGGCTTTTTCTGCTGTCTCACTGTCAGCCTCTCCTCCAGACACCATTAGGCAGATGGATGGGTCAATCAGGGTCTTGAGTGGATGATCTCAGCAAACCCCTCCTCCTGGTCCTCTCAGCTTGTGTGAGTGGAATACACCCGGAACACTCCACCAATTTACCATCAAGGTGTCTCCCTCCAAGTGTCTCACTGCGTTTCCAGCATCGCATGGTTTTGTAAGGACACATTGGTGAGGAGACACATCTGGCGCTGCCACTTGGCTTAGAAAAGGGCCAGGACTGTCCAGGTGACTCAGACTGTAGTTCAAAAGGAGCAGCTAGGATCTTACTTTACGAGTGCAATCCTTGCTTTAGGACCCTTGAATCATCGAGTCATTCCAGTTGCCTTCACCCTATAACTCCCCCAGGGTTCACCCTGACTTCCACATCTCTTTACTTTGGCTTGTCCACTGGCTACACTGCTCTGCACACCTCTGCTCCAATGGGTGGACTCCCAACGACAGGGCAGGAGCGTCAAATACTTTTTTGGATTATGGTGCAGAGGAACAGTAATAGATGCACTTGCGGGGCATTTTATTTATATGCTGCTTTTCTTGAGCCCTCCCCAGTGGCTGATAGAAATCCTCACTGCATTAAGTGGAGTTCAATAAATAATCCAAAATACACAGCAAAACTGACCACACAGTATCTGAAGATGACTATCATTAAGTGATCTAGTCGGGGCCCAGATTTAAATCCTACTCAGATTGCATAGTCTAGACTAGTGTGCCACTTCTGGCCCACCAGAGCTTTCCAGATGGAAAATGAAAGGACATCTATGGAGTTAGACAGCTAAATTCTGCAGTCGCCCGCGGAAGTGTTCTGAGAGTGCAATATATATAAAAATTTCTCTTATATTACTGAATCAGGAATAGCCTAGTGATGAGGGAAAAGTATGTTCCTACATTTGTTTTTTAAAATCAAATGAAACAAACCTTCAACCGGTCAGTAATCCGCCGGTTTCAGCGCGTGCACTTCGGTTCACTTAGCGGTACCGAGTTAAGACTGATATGTCTGTGTATATAAGGAGGCTGAAGCTTCAGCGCGAATCATTGTTTATCTTCTCTGAGAACAGTGGACTAACCTGCTATATTTAGAGTTTTTGATTATCCATGTGTTTACTGTGAGATTTGTTTTGACTAAGTTTCATGTTTTGCACTGTGTGACTGTCAGTTGTGCTTTTATGGTGTTTTCACTAAAAGGAATATATTCTCAAAGAATATGTCATCTGCCCATCACACGAAACCAAATGATTTATTATTATTTTATCTAACGGCTTGCTGCAGTACAGGTAATATGAGTCAGTTAACATTGACAAAGGCTAAAAAATAACAGAAATTTGGAAAGAAAATGAATATATCAAATAACAATATATCACTTAAGATACAATATTAATTGTATTTTATTTTAGGAGAGCATCTGACCCTCATGGCAAAAAGAAAAGAAAAAACTCTGGCCCTGTAGTTGTCGAGCCCTGGTCTAGATGTTGGGAGAGAAGAATCCCAGCAGACTCGAGGCAGTAATTAAAACTAATGTGGTTCAACAAAGGACTGATACAAGGGGGTTACCCTTAATCCTGTGAGGTCTGGTGAACCTTCGACTCATAGGAGGAGAAGTAGGTCTCCTGAGTATTAGGGCTCTGGATACGCAGGTGTGAGTGAAGGGAAACAGCTGAGGGCAAGAATGAGATGAGTGAGAGTGAAAGATGATTGGCTGCGTGATAGTTTAAAGCCCGGTTGAATCAGAACGGGGGCGCGGGTGCTATATTATATTCTATATTATACTATATTAGTTACTTTAATATGAAATACTGATACATCAAAGGCAGTTTGTGTCTTAAATGATAAACTAAATACCATGGAAAGGTCAGTCAGAACAAGCACTGATTATAACAAGTTAAAAGCAGCTGTGTTGTTTAGGTACTGCCAGTGTTGGTCTCTTCTTACACTGGGAGAAGGGTATCACACTGCCCCATACAGCAATGAGGCAGAATAATGTGAAAAAGATTGGGGTAGAAAATAAAACAGGTAAAGTTTGTTTCAAACACCTAAGAAGAGTGAAATGTTTGGATAGATATTAGTTAATATTGTGACGTGGGAAAAGTGTATTTTTGTTTGTTGGTGTATTTTTGTTTTGAATCATTGTATCTTGTTTTCTAGTTGGTGGCCGTCTAATTAACTCTTTGACCGCTTGGACCAAACACCGGGACTGAAGTGTGGTGTGAACTTTTGAATACACCAGAGTGGCGTGCAGTTGTCCTGAAAACTGATGTGGTGCAGTGAATTTGTTTATGTGGTTTATTTTGGAGTCATAGTGTGTGTCAATGAAATCATAGTGTATATCAGGACACAGGAGAATGTTTCTATCTGGTCTTGTTTTCTCATTCAGTTGAGTGAGCTGCTAGTATGCTGTTTTATGGGATCTCCTGCCCATTAACAAAGTGGAGTGGTGTAGTCTGGTAACATATAAACAGAAAATAAATATTTTGAAGTAGCTAAAAATGAATGAACCAGGTGAATCTCTGAAAATGTCTGCAGTGAGCCATGCAATTTTCCAACTAGCAGTAGTTTTTATGTTACGTGCTCCAGTGTTTTACCTATAGTTTCTATTTTAAACTAAATTTGGAGTTTGAAATTTTAAACAAAATACACTACATAAATGCAAATGAATTACAGTCATGGGACATAGATCTCATTTGAATTCACATTCATGTTATTTAAAATTGAATTCTGTACTATTTACAACCACAACATCAGACCTAGATTTTAAAACACTGCTTACCTCTGGTGTGTCAACCAATGGCAGAGCATCAATATGGGTATGGTACTCTTGCATCAATTTAGCCTTTGGTATAGTATATCCTTTGTAGAAGCAAAATTTGTCTTCAAACATTCTCTCACTGAACCAGATACGAGCAAAGGTGTTAAGAAGTCGCTTGTCTAGGTCATCCGTGACTCTTCCCCCATACTGCACCTAAGAGAGGTAAAAATCCTGTGTTTTCAGATAAGTTGGGGAGTTATGCAAAACGTAAATAAAAGCAATAGGATTTGGAAATCATATAAGCCCCATCATGAATTGAAAAAAGTAAATTGATTGATCTGACTACTTCTCCGAGCATGTAGCGCAGACAGTTCCAGTTCACGCCATGCTTTATGTCCATCTCTTCTAGGTGATTTTGCACAAACTGCACACTGGAGCTGAAATCTGCCTGGTTGAACTCGTAAGGAATGTTCCATCCCAGTGGACCAAACTTGCGTCTCTCCTTGTCAGAGCAATGTGAAAAGTAAAAAAAAACAAAACAGCAATGAACAAAAAGAACTGTATGAAAAATATATAGCATAATGGTAATATGTATATCAGGGACGTCACTAGGACAGAAAGACAAGGCGGGCTTAGCCTTAGCCCCAGGGCTGTAAGAAGGAATTAGTGTGTATAGAGGGCTGAAAACTTTTCACCAAATCTTTCCTTTCACTGAAGGAAACAAGTAAAGTTAAGCAGTGAACAGTTATGGACACTCATAGTATTGTTCTGTTGAAC
>JBBJLR010099828.1:0-10099 GCA_037577145.1 Brachypetersius gabonensis | reverse complement strand
GTGTGTGTGTGTGTGTGTGTGTGTGTGTGTGTGTGTGTGTGTGTGTGTGTGTGTGTGTGTGTGTGTGCGTGTGTATTTATACTATTGCTCCAGTCCTACTGACTTTATGGGGGGGTTATTGCATCACCATTATGCTGCCATGCTATTGTTTCACAGATTAAAAACATATGTAGACACACACACACACGCACACAGTCTTTCTCTGTAATAAACAGTATTGTTTATTCATTTTTTGGAGGAAAAAGAAAGCTCCACCCTGCTTTCTCCAAATTCACCCTAGTTTAGTGTTTGTAAACAGTCATTCAGAATAGGTTTGGTGTGAAACGGTTCATCATAGAGAAACTTATCACCAGTGGTGCTGAATGGAGTCAGGCATCTAACTGACTTTCCAATCCCATCAATGCACCAACGCATGTCTTCTGAGAGTTTATATGGAATGCCGATGATGGTAAAATGGTGCCAAATATGAATTAATTCAGTTATATTCAAAATATATACGTTTAGTTTAAGGCCTAAAACTTCTCAAAACACGTGTCAGGCATTGTTTCACACCAAACCCACTCTGAACTATTCTGTTTACTTCTTAAACAACTAATTAAAAAGGAATTATGGAAAATTGGTGGACTTCCTTGTTAATGTTCCTTTAATGCAGTTTCACAGATTTTGTAGAACGTGTTTGGGTGTGTGAATAGTTTCCACTCTGCCTCGTCTCTGTCAGTGCTGATGCCTCACAGTGTTTACATGAGTGCTGTAGACACTGGGTGGGTATAGAGACACATGCTTGGTCGTGTGTGTGTTTGTGTGTGTGTGTGTGTGTGTGTGTGTGTGTGTGTGTGTGATTGGGATTAAAGTGTAAATCCTGTGTTATTGTTCATGTTAAGCACACAGCAGGTCTCGTTGGAAACCAACATCAGGTCAATCAAACAAACACACTCATAACCACAGCAACACACTCTCACATACACACACACACACACACACACATACACACACAAACACACCCCCTGAGCGAAACTGAGAATGCCTGTTTTACTGCACATTTCCAGAAAGATGATCATAACAATAATAGGGAAAACAATCCCCCACCCCCCACACACAAACTCCACTGTGACACATTTGCAATCCCACACATCTCTTAGGAAAATAACAGTGGGTTTGTTTGTGAAATTCAATTGGCAGCATTTGACAGGAGGGCAATTACACCAAATGTTCCACCAAAATTCCAGCATAATTAAGTGTTTAAGATTTAACAAAGTGATTCAGAGTGGTTTGGTGTGAAGCGCTTGTTTGGTCAGTGTAGTTGAAGGGCTTAGACTAACTGGCGACCAGAAAGCCCAGAGATAACAGACCAGGTTAACAAGTAAACACTTATGGAACGACACTGAATGCAGATCACACATTACTGACAAACAAGCACAAGATCTTTGTTTTAAAGAGCTTTGTATTAAAATTCCGATTAAGTTGAAATCCTTCTGGACTCCTCTGCCTCCATATCTGATAAGCAGCAGATCCAGCAGCCTCCCCTTGTGGAGAATGTTCAAACTGCAGATTCAGCTTTATAATGACCTGCGGATTCTCTCAAACTAATCTCTAATCCCATAAATCAAAAACGAGACATTTGATCAAGGGCAATCTTTGTATATGTTGTGTATCAGTGGCGGTTTCTATAAGACTACAGGTGAAATAATGTTTCACCAAGAAAAATAATTTTAAAAAAAACTTCATAACTATCACTTTTTTATTGGTGTGAAACAAAAAATGCTCATGAAAATAAGGTTGCTCTCCTAATTTCACCTCTTTAATTGTGTTAGAGTGAAACAGCGCCTCCCCCCCAGCCGCGGTGAAACAAGGAATTTCACTTAAACATGTTTCACTCGTGTCTCCATTCATTTCAATGTAAATCTCCTCAGACCCCGGCGGCTCGTTGATTTTTCAGGTTTCAGTGGACGCTAATGGTAAATAAGTCCCATGCGTGAAACAGTGACTGCCTGCTGTGATTGAGTAGTTCTCTTCTTCAAAATGACTGCCATAACACTGCGGTCAATCACTGCCTTTGTTTACATTTCATTCAGTTTTATGTACTGAGCACTGACCTTGAGTATGAGACTGAAGCTTCATACATAGCAAAACACGTAACATATTATTTACTAGTATTTATTAATAATATTTCTTTTTATTTTATTATTCGTCTACGAGAGCACAGAAGGAAGGGCGTTAGCTTGTTAGCTTGACTAGCGATCCCCACCACCACCCAACCAAGCTAGAAATCCAGAAATCCTTGGAAAAAAATCCCTGCTGGTCTGACAGAGTGATTAACAACTTCACCAAGAATTCATTTATAAGGTTAGGAAGAGGTTAGATATGTTTTCTTGGGATTTAGAAATATTGTTAATTATGAACTGTTGAAACAAACATTACTCTTTCGTGTTCGTAAGATATGCACAATAAAAGACTTTATTTTGTAGTGATTTAACACTAACTATGAGGAGATTTAGGGACACATCAAAATGTGAGGCAGCAAAAGCAGAACATGGAGGTGAAGAACTTAATAAGCTGCCCAGGGTGCACGGCAAGGTACTGAGTTTGTTTCGTGGTGAGCAAATGAAGGGTGGTTTGTTTCACCAAAAATCTTTACCAGGAGTCGCCACTGCTGTGGACACAGGATATAGTATTTTTATGTTTGGAGGGAAATACAGATTTCTTTTCATTTTGGTTTGAAAAGGTAACAGTATGCATATACGGTCATGTGAGTGTATGACACACGAGGGCCACTCTCCGTTAAAATTCAAGCCCTTCGTTTTTCCTGTGTAGATTGTAATTATTTCTCTGTTACACAGTTAAAATCATCCCAGATCATTTGCATTGCTAAAAAAAAAAATGCCATTCCTGGTTATACAGGCCAAATTCATTCCTAGTTTAACACACAGGGGCTGAATGTGTGTAGATGTGTTTACTGTAAACAGTCATTAACACCCCTCATTAACACCCTAACAAACACACACTCTGAAAAACCTGTTCAGGCTTTCTTAAGTGTTAAGATGTGTATCTAACACAAACACACCCACTCACACACACACACACACACACACACACACACACACACACACACACACACACACACACACGCCCACATTCCTGGTGATGATAAGAGAACAGCTCTGTGATGATGCTTTAATGACTACTTCAGTTCCAACTTTCCATTCCACCTTAAATCATGCAGCAGGTCTCAGAATGTAACTGCAGCACAATTTAAGGTGGACCGAAAAGTGTAAATAAAAAGTGATCCCAGTACTTGCATCTCCGAAACTGTGTGCGTGTGTGTGTGTGTGTGTGTGTGTGCGTGTGTTTGTGTGTGTGCGCGCGCGCGCGTGTGTGTGCATAACTCTTCAGAAGTTAGCAGGCCTTTGACCCCTCCTTGCTCTGCAGGTGTGTCCTGGTCAGTGGGGTCACCCCTTTCACTTATCCCCCCTTGGCATTAGGGTGTGTGTGTGTGTGTACCTGTGTGTGTGTGTGTTTGTGTGTGGTGACGGGGGAATGTAAGATCTAAAAGGAATGTCATAAATTCCAGTAAACACACACACACACACACACACACACACACACACACACACATACATTTACGCAAGAGATGTATATAATGAGTTTTTCTTTTAAATAGTAAAGTAAAGTAAAGCTTTATTGTCGTCCAAAGCGTATACATTTAGTTCACTGTGAGACAAAATATTGTGCAACATCATACAATAACAAAATAATGTATAATAATAAATCTCACTGTTCTGTTTCTGTATTTTCTCTCCCCTCGCTCTCTCTGCCTGTCTCAAGTGAAGAAGAGATTTTGAGGTTGCTTGTGTGTGTGTGTGTGTGTGTTATAGTATGTTAGTGCTATTTGCATGAGTGAGCATCATGCATGTCCACATCATACTGTATGAAAAGTATCATAAAATGTCTCTCTCTCTTTCTTTTTTCTATCACTCTCTCTGTCTTTCTCTCACTTTCTTTCTCTCTCTCTCCCCTATACTCTCTCTCTTTCTCTATCTCCCAGCACTTTCTCCACCTCTCACTTTCTTTCTCTCTCTCTCCCTCTCTCTCCCTCATTCACTTTCTTTCTCTACCTCCCTGCACTTTTTATCCCTTTTTCACTCTCTCCCCCCCTACCCTCTCTCTCTCTGCTGAATGGAGCGATGGGCGGGGCTATGGGCGGGGACGGGGGCGTGTCTGTGTGTGCTGTCCCCCGATGCCGAGTGTGTGTGTGTGTGTATGTGTGTGTGTGTGAGAGAGTGTGTGTTCAGTCTGTGCAGAGTGAAGCTGCGGGAGCGACGCTCGAGCGGAACTCTACCGCGGACCCGAGCTTTGACACACACACACACACACACACACACACACACACACACACACACACATACACAGACACACTTACAGACCCAGACAGGAGGCGCGTGGGCGCGCGATCATCCCCCGCGTGATTCTGCTGGAATGGACGCGTGAGCCCTATCCTTACCTGGAGTCTGGAGCTCGGAGCGCGCGCAGGAGTGTGTACGGGTGTTGCGCGCTCGTGAGTTGGCTGGCGTGAGGAGTTTTGTGCTGCGGGGGGGTCTGTGAGTTCTGCACGAGCAGTAGCGTGAGCCCGAGGCCGGAGCCCCGCGCTGAGTCGCGCGCAGCGCTGCAGGACCGCATGGCGCGCGCCTGGGTCGCGCTGCTGCTCGCGCTGCTGGTCCACGGAGCGCGCGCGCAGCTCTGTCCGCCACAGTGCACATGCGCGGGGACCGCGGTGGACTGCCACGCGCAGGGACTAAGGAGTGTACCGAGGGGCATCACGAGGAGTGCCGAGAGAATGTAAGACACACACACACTTCCCAAAACACTCACACACTCACCTGATCGCGCGCAGCTTCCCCAAACCCTCCCAGTGTTCCTATCATCTTAACTGATGTAGAGAGAGACAGAGTTCACTGTGCTGCTCACTCTTCCATTTAACAGTCCTCTTCGGTGCTGAGATGCTTTTGGGATAGTTGCTGCAGAACACACACACACACACACACACACACACACACACACTTCCAAAAACCCGAGAACAACGAGAATACAACACACTCACACACACCTGATCGCGCGCAGCTTCCCAGAACCCTCCCAGGGTTTAATCTGAACTGGTGGAGAGTTCACTGTGACACTCGCTCTACCATTTCACAGACCCCTCAGTGCCGAGATGGTTTTGGGCTGATTACTGCAGTGCACACACACACACACACACACACACACACACACGAAGAGGAAGAACCCCACAGGTAGATCAGACCAGTGTGGATTAAGAAAATAATGGTCAGTGCAAGTTCAGATCATCATCATGACCCTGACACATGATCCTCACAGTTCCTCCAGACCTTCTGAGTTACAGTCCTACTCCTCTCAGATGAGATCTGCTTGTCTTTACTTCTCTCAGATCTACTTTATTCATCTAAGATCTTCTCTACTCCTCATTTCCGATCTTCTTTACTCTTCTCTACTCTTCTGAGGTTCTTTACTCCTTTCTCTGCTTCTTTTTGATCTTGTCTACTCGTCTTTGATCTTCTCTACTCCTCTATTCTCCTTTCTGGTCTTCTCCTCTCTGCTCCTGTCTGATCTTACCTACTCATCCCAGATGGTCTTTACTCCTTTTAGGTCTTCTATACTTCTGTCTGTTCTGTTCTCTGTTCAGCTCTACTCTGCTCAGATCTCCTCTACTTCTTTCTCTGCTGCTCTCGGATCGTCTTTAGTCGTCTCTGTTCCTTTCTTTACTTCTCTCAGATTTTCTTTACTTCTTTTAGGTCTTATGTATTTCTTTCTGTTTCTTTCTCATTTCTCAGCTCCTCTGTGATCATACCTATCGCTCTCTGGTCTTCTTTACTGCTTTTTACTTTTCTCAATCCTCTCTGCTCCTCTCTTCTCTAACCTGCTCCTGTCTTATATTCTCAGCTCCGGTCTGACTTTTCTCTCTGCTCCCCTCAGATCTTTATTTCTCGCTTCTCCCTTCCTATCTTCTCTCCTTCTTTTTTCTCTTCTCTATTCCTCAACATAGTACGCTGATCTTTTCTGATTGTCTCCATTGTCTGATTGGTCAAAGGGCTCATCTGCGTATCGCTGCCTCTTGCCAATTCCGTCAGCATGACAATTTTTAGACAGCTTTACTGACCGCTGTCTCTTACACTGATAACACAGCATTCACTCAGAGCTTGATTTTCTAGGTGTGTGTGTGTGTGTGTGCAAGCGATTGCACTGACTAATGGATCTCCTGCTGTGTTTACAGTGACCTCAACAATAATAATCTGACTAAAATCTCCAAGGCTGACTTCGCTGGTCTCCGACACCTGCGGGTGCTGTAAGTATAGGCTCTCTCCATTTGTTATTTTCATTCATTCATTCATTCATTCATTCATTTATAACTTTTATTTACCAGGCAGGGCATTTCATTGGTTGTGTTACAACAGTCTAGCAAATGGTAGAAACAAGCAGTGTTTATTTATTACTTAGTTTGTTTCTTAGTGTAGAAACAAACTAAGAACAAAACAGAGCATAGCAACCATAATTACTATTAAACAGGAACAAAACATATAGACGGAAACGAACAATGTCTGCAGGTAAGCCTAAAACAGATATCAACTGATGTAGTTTAAAAAATGTAATGAATTTGAGTCATTAGCAGCAACAGGTCAGAGGAGGTGCTAGAATTACGAGGCTTTGTTGTAACATAATAGGAAGACTGTGACTTCTACATGGTCATGGAAATCGTTTGTAATAACTGAGTTAAATAAGGAGGTGAGTAATGAGCTTTCAACCTTATGGCTTTTCAGACCTTTATCGTAAAAAAAAAAAAACGACAGATTGTTACACTCAGGCTTGTAGATCTGCTGGACCAGACTGAGGCTGTGATAACCAGAGCTTATAGAGTCTGTAGAGTCACCTGTAAACTGCAGGTTTACAGGTGTGTGTTTGATTAACAAGGAGATTTTATTGGAAACAGGACTGAGAGCCTTCAGTCAGGATCAGGTCTGGGTTTTATAAGCACAGTTGGAGTTAACTTAATAGTGGTTGATATTAAAGGAACAGTTCTGGCGAAGTTAAACCTCCACATCTTCCCCAGATGTGGCCAATCTGTCAAGACACGATTTTTCCTTCTTTAGTTTAGAGCTGGAGTTATGATGCTAATAGAAGTCAATAATTACACATTTTCTGTTAATACACCCCCGACATTTATGTCACAGAAGCATCTGTTTTCACGAGATCAGTCCTCCTTACTTCATGAACTGCTTCATGACCTGTTGTGTCATGCGTCTTCCTGTAGTGGGAATGTTTTATGCTATAATAGCTGTAATAAAGAAGAGATTTGGGTGACTATTGAGTTCTAGTGTTAGCAATATTAGCCTTGTAGCTCCAGTTCTAAAGTAATGCAAGATCCCTCCAAGATCCCTTCCAGCATTTTCTGCTGATATTAGCACCCCATATGCATGGATACAACATCTTTGAAGCCGTGAGAAACATAGCACTTAAAGGGTAGAGTAAAATAAATAAATACATTATAAAAAAGGAAAAGAGAGCAGGTGCTAGGTAAGTGCTGTGTTTCCAGGCTGGTCTGTACGCAAGTGTGTTATTAGTTTAACACTGCTGCTTAAACTAAATCCTTTAGAAAATACAGAGTGACTAATATAGAAGCACTAAAAGAGAGAGAGAAAGATGCAGAGAGAGGAGGGTGGGAGACAAAGACACGATGAAAGATGGAGAGAGAGAGAGAGAGAGAGAGAGAAAAAATTAATGAGTTGAGCTGTTTCAGACAGTATAGTGTGTAAATTACATACCTATGAAGGTGTTTTGAGTGTGAAACTTTTATTCCTGAATTTTCAAGTTATGCGGAATGTGTGTGTGTTTGTGTTAGAGATGTACAGAGAGATCGTGTAAGAACAAGCTTTCTGTCCTGTTCCTATGCTTTGAGTGTTTCAGTTAAATCTCTCTCTCTCCGTCTCTCTCTCCATTTCTCTCTGTTACTGTTTCTGCCTCTGTCTCTCTCTCTCTGTCCCTCTCTCTCTGTTTCTTTCCCTCTGCCCTCCCAGTTTCTCTCTTGGTCTCTTTTTCCTCTCTCTCCCTCTCTCGCTCTGCCCTCTCGGTCTTTCTCTTGGTCTCTTTTCCCTCTTTCTCTCTCACTCTCTGTCTCTCTCTCTCTCTCTAAATGTTAAGCCGTTTGTTTCTCTAAAAAAAAAAAAAAAACTCTGAGTGTAATTCTGTTGAGAACAAGCAGCTTGTGAGTGAATCTCAGAGTCACTGGTCATATGAGAGTGTGTGTGTCTGTTTGTGTGTGTTTGCAGTATTTCTGGTATTTGGTGCAGAAATGGTTTCAGCAGCAGCTCTAAACCAATAGCACAACCACACAAAGGTGTAAGCAGTAAAGGTTATGGGAGTTAGATTATCTTCAGCATTTTATCCACTTTCCGCAAATCTCACATAATTAACCTTAATCTCATCCGGCAGATGTTCAGGCCTGAGTTTTGACTCAAACCTGAAGGTAACCTGAGAATATCTTGCACAATTCGACCCTCAGCACCACTAAATTCTGTCTGGAATTCGACTGTAGACCCGCAAAAGGGAAAGTGAAGCTCAGTGTTGGAGTCAGTAGTAGGGTCAGCAGTAGGGTCAGCACTAGATCAAGGTCAGTGTTAGGGATCAGTAGTAGTGTTAATGTTAGGGTCTGCTGTAGGGTCAGCGATAGATTAAAGTCATTTTAGGGGTCAGTATTAGGCTTATTGTTAGGGTCAGCACCAGATTAAGGTCAGTGTTTGTGTCAGTGTTGGGGTGAGCAGGAAGGTCAGTCTTAGGGTCAGCATTAGTGTGAGGATCAGTGTTAAGGTGAACTTTATGGTCAGTATTAGTGTGTGGATCTATATTAAGGTCAGTGTTGGGGTCAGCATTAAGATTAGTGTTAGGGTCAGTATAAGTATGAGGATCTATATTAAGGTCAGTGTTGGGGTCAGCAGAAGGTCGGGGTTAGGTTCAGCATTAGCATGAGCAGCAGTGTTAATTGTATGTTAGGGTCAGTGTTAGGGTCAACCTTAGAGTGAGAGTGTATGTTAGGGTCACTGATAGGGTCTATGTTAAGATCAGTTTTAGGATCAGTATTAGGGTCAGCATTAGCATGAGGATCAGTGTTAGGGTCACCAGTAAGGTCAGTATAAGGGTCAGCATTAGTGTGAGAATCAGTGTTGGGGTCTATGTTAGGATCAGTGAGAGGGTTAGCATTAGCGTGAGAATCAGTGCTGGGTCTATGTTAGTGTCAGTGTTAGGGTCAAGTTTAATCTGAGGGTCGGTGTTGGGGTCTATGTTAGTATCAGTGTTAGAATCAGTAATAGGGTCACCAGTAAAGTTAGTATCAGGGTCAGCTTTAGCATGAAATCAGTGTTAGGATCAGTATATGGGTCAGCATTAGCATGAGGATCAATGTTAGGATAAGTGTTAGGGTCACCAGTAGGGTCAGTATCAGGGTCAGCATTAGTGTGAGAATCAGAGGTAGGTCTATGTGCGTGACGATCAGTGTTAGAGTCTTTGTTAGGGTCAGTGTTGAGGTCCTGTAATGTTAGCTACCTTGTTCACAGAGTAGGGAAACAGTGAATCGGCAGAGATATCTGGACGCTGGTCCACAGTGTCCTGGTGTGGCTGCAGGTCTTTTTTTTAATCAATCAGGAATTCACCTTGTTCCACCTGTTTAATCAGAGCTCAGTTACGTGCAGTGAGGTGCTCCCTCTCGCTGGAAAAGCAATGCAGTCATAACACGAGGAGAATGTGTGTGTATGTGTGGTCCTGCTGAACACTGGGAGGGTCCACCTTCAGTGTGTATGTGTGTCTTTGGGTCTATGAAATACACAATGAGTGTCATGTGTATGGTCACACTTTAAATGTCTCACTGTGTGTGTGTTGTGTGTTCAGGCAGCTGATGGAGAACAAAATCAGTGTCATCGAGAGAGGTGCGTTCCAGGACCTGAAGGAGCTGGAGAGACTGTGAGTCGCACACACACACACACACACACACACTCACACACACACACACACACACACACACACACACACACACACACACACA
>JBBJLR010099797.1:0-10099 GCA_037577145.1 Brachypetersius gabonensis | reverse complement strand
ATAAAGACTAAAATGACAGCTTGACGCAAAGACTAGAGTAAAACTAAAATTAAAACAGGCCGCCAAAAACAACACTACCTCAGAGGTGCCTAACGGTCTAGTGACTGCGGGGCGAACACCCCAACCACTAGGCTACGTGCACAAATACACTAGGCTACAAACAGTCTGATTTGCAATTTGCAAACAGTATTGCAACTGTGAATAGTGTTAAACCAAATACTCCATTTAAATATATACAAATGTTTGGGGGGTTTTCAAGTCAGTGCTTTCCACCAACACCGATATATCTAATGTAATTCTTATATTTACCAGTAGATGGCGCCATTACCACAGTTTTAATGCATCCAACTGTTTCTGCTCTCATGATAGAGGGCAGTGAGAGATTTCGACACACGCGCCACATAGAAGGTAGTGGGAAATACCTCCATTTTTACGTTTTAAAACAAGGGTTTGAAATTTTTAACCAAGTGTGGTTAACAGTCTATATCAGGGACGTCACTAGGACGGAAAGACAAGGGGGGCTTAGCCTGCAGGGTTGAGGAAGGAATTAGCGTGCTGAAAACTTTTCACCAAACCTTTTCTTTCACTAAAGGAAATAAGTAACATTAAGCAATGAACAGTTATTGTCACCTACTCATAGTATTGTTCTAATGAACTGAGTACAAACGTAGCTACCAGAAAAATATTACTAAACGGGCTGGATAGCTACTCGCTAACAAGCAGCGCTGTGTAGCCCGCCTGCACCTACAGCAACTTCAACAGCCAGTACATCATTTTAATTAAATAATGATAGCTAGATTTATTATTGTTTATTTCAATTCTTAGTCTTGTTTCTATTTGTAAAGTGCGTATCTGCGCTCAGTGATATATTGTATGAAATGTTTGTATATATAATTTAAAAATAGTATAATAATTACTATATAATTAGGGTGGCTTGGGATCATTTTGGCAGTGCTTCAGACCCCCCAAAATAGACCTAACGACACCCATGGTCTATATAAAACAATAGTAACATGCACATTTTTACAGACACAATCCCACAAATTGCAAAATATTTCTTTATTAATTATGATTTGTGTAATGTAAAAATTACATTTAGTGAACATGTTAACATTTCTGTCAGTCAACATGTGATTGCCATAGCTGTTCAGATAACCTGACTGCTTCCATTGTAACGAGTGTTTTTACAGTGTGAAAGCATTATGTGTTCAGTTGCTACAGGGAGTGTGCAAAATAACAGAAACACCACACAAGCTATAAATATTACCCATTCTGTCAGAAACAGTTACACATGGGTGCACACATTATACCTTTATAGCCACCTTTTGACACACTTTGTCAGCCTCCCTCTACCGATTTATGAAAGGGCTCAGATCCTGCATTCTTCATTTTATGTAATATCCACCCTCTATATGTAAATGGACTTAGTTCTAATTGGCCGTCCTGCATTTTGCCTTGTTTGAAAAGCACTCCAGCCTGGTACCCTCTGTATGACTTAATTAAGAACTGGCAGAGCTAACCTGCTGTACACTGAATTGGAGGGTGTATGTATGTTGTATGGAGGTAAATGATCTGTGACATCACAAAAACAGCCGATTAAAAACAGACCTTGGAGGTAGTGACATGTTTAATGAAACTCATTAAACAATAAGTTTGTTTCAACAAATGTGGAAAAATTGGTTTTCAGTGATACAGGCCCTTTAATGGAAAGGGACCACATGACCAACAATGACCACATATCAGCTGGGGCAGCTGGGTGGCCTAGAGGTGAGGGAGTTGCCTCTATAAATCTGTGTCTAGCACATACAGCTTTTGTGATAAAGCCAGTTCTATATTGCATGATAGTTGGTATTATTAGCATATAATAATCATATGCTAAGCATTTGTGAAGAAACAGTGGTAGCTGACTGACACTGTTCATTATATCTATGCCACAAATATTGAAACAGTTACTTGATTGGTGCCTGCGGTTTAATAAAAAAATGCGCATGCAAGTCAATTGAAAATCTAATATTAGTCATAATTCAACAAGTTGTTGTGACTGAAAAAAATGAAAGCAGATCTGAAATCAGCATGAAAAAGAAAAAGTTTTAGAAAAGTGTGTTGTGGTGTACAGAAAAAAAAATGTCTTTTACATCTCTTACATAACCACTTCTTTATGTAGCTACTACTTCATTACTTATCCAATAAAAATACTCTCCTTACTTAATGATTCTTGCAAGTCACCTGGATAAATGATGACTTAAATTTTAACCTGATCCACCAGTTGTTCTATCAGAGCCTAAAAATAATGACGTCTTGATCAATGTTAATACAAGAAGCTGTCCTCAGAGGCCTGTACTTAATATTTCTTCAAATGAATAAACTGAATAATAAAACTAGAGTTAAAGTTGTTGAAGCTGACTGAGGATAGCAATGCTGATTAATCTTTAAACCTGATTTGAACTTTAGAACACGGACTGAAGCTGCACTATATCTGGCCGGAGCATGCGGTCAGCTGTCCTAATAAGCACCAAAGGAGATTGGAAGGTTTTAAAATACCACAAACCCTTTTATAACTACTCTCCTGAGTTAGCGGTGAAAGTAGAGTAAGTTCAGGTCTAGTAGACTAAAGGCGAACGGAGGTTGTGTGCACTTGTCAGCAGTTTCATCCAGTTTGTTTTATTTGGTCAGCGTTGAAATTATTTCATCCCAGTGAAGAGGTGGAAATAATGGGGCAAGAAGAAAGTGCCGATCAGAAGGAGGTGGATTTGGTGCAAATTCAGGAATTATGCACAATCTTTATGAGGGAATGTCCTAGCGGTGCGTTGCACTTGCATGAATTCAAACGAATCTTTGGAATCCAAAGCGAATTCGAGGAGAAATCGGCCTACATGGAAACAATATTTCGCTCATTCGACACTAACCAGGCAAGTCAGTCTGAATTCACTCTTCGTTCTGATTATAAGGCTCTATGGGTAACTTATGGGTAATTTTTGTTCCTAGTTTTTATATTCTTATATGCATATTTATTTTTTAGACAGAATGCACCATGGGGGGGGCGCTTATATGAAATGGAATTTCCCTGTATACTGTGTATATTGTGGTATTGACAATAAATCTCTCTTGAATCTTGAAAATGGACATCTAACTGATTGTAATATTTCTTAATATTAGAGTTAGACCATTATATGCAACATAGTATTATAGTTCATTTTGAACCTTTTTATTCAGGATAACGCCTTAGACTTCATGGAATATGTAGCTGCAGTACACCTGGTTCTCCGAGGAGGACTGGAAGACAGGCTGAAGTGGTCTTTCAAAGTTTATGACCGAGATGGGAACGGGCGCCTAGACAGACAAGAAGTGAAACGTATCATAAAGGTAAAGAGCCTTTCAGTTTTTGTTTTCATCTTGAAAATGAACTGCTATAGGATTCCCAATAAGAATAAGACATATCTAAACACAAGTCCTTGCTGTTGGGCTGAAACTCTGTTACATTTGTTTGTTTGCTACGCTTGAAAACACCATTTGTCTAGTAGATTGTTTGAGTGACCGTTTAACATTTTCTGTTACATTCATTTTAAAGTAATTAAAGTCCATCCTTGAATAATAGTATACATTCAACCAAAGATAGAAAATAAGTAACAGGTACTTATAGCAGCATTTATTCAAAATTTGAATACATGCATCTCAGCAAATGTGACAAAAAAGCAATTCAAGACTGAGGCATTATTTATTCATCATTAGTATTTATACATCAATATTTATTCATCAATAGGTGATCAGTTATCACTATCAGGATTATCACTTGAAGTCATCTGCATGAACAAAATGAAAACCTACAATGACCAACAGATTAGACCTCCCTTGTACAAAAAAAACATTTCCACAAACCTGATCTCGGTCAGTTTAAACACATATTTTTAAGGCAGCTGCAGTAGTCTTACTGCCGTGTGTGTGTGTGTGTGTGTGCTTGCTTTTTAGGTACAAGGGAGAAAAGGAGGTCTAATCTGTTCAATACAAAAACAAAATCGTTTTATTGTAGAATATAGAAATATAGTAGAATTATAGTAAAAATGGTCATTGTAGGTTTTCATTTCGTTCATGCAGATGATTTCCACTTATCCTGATAGTGATAACTGATGTGTTTTTAAGCATCCTCAACTGTTTGAAGTAACTGTAGAGAAGAACAGAAAACCTGAGGTGTCCAGAGTCCCTTAAAAAGACATTAAATTGATCCCTGCTGTGTTGTACAACACAAGCCACAGCAGGTCAGCCCCCAATAGTGTTAAGGGATTTTGTCCAGTTACATGATTCAGGACACTGATATACTCATTAATGCTCTCTGACCGTAAAAGATGTTACAGGTCTGGAACAGGAACATTAACTGATTCGTTTTATTACTTTTTGTAGTATTTGTTTTTTCATTTGATGTATGTAAAAGAACAATCACGCACCTGCTGCTGTTGGTCAGTGGAGTCAGTGATCTATTTCTGTCACCACAGATCATCTATAAAATAAAGTCAAGAAATAAGGATATGAACATGACCCTCTGTGAAGTCTGTGACAGGATATTCGAGCTGGTCGATCAAAACAATGATGGTGAGTGCAGAAAATTCTTTGAAATACTTTAGTAAATTCTTTTAAATACAGGATGTTTAACTTAGTTGATTTTTATTGATTGATTCATTCAGTCATTCATTCCTTCATTTTACTAATAGGCCAATACTTTACTTAGTGTTTGTATTTTTTTGCAAATTTGCCACCTGTGGGAGTAATAAAGAGTTATCTTATCTCATCTTATTTTATCTTATCCTTTTTATTAGGTATGTGATATGCAACTCTTTCCAGCAGGTGGCAACATTGTCCAACATGTAATTGACACTGATTAAGCAAGGCTTGCAGTTCTGAACTTAAGTTATAAAAATCATGGAACTTTTTCTGCAACTTTGTGACTCTGTGAGGTGAGAAATGTTTTAGCGATTCTCTGATTCTCTGCCCACCCCAGGCCAGATCTCTCTGACGGAGTTTTTGGAGGGTGCACAGAAAGACCAGTGGGTGATGGATCTTCTAAAGCTGGATTTCAATGCCAGCAGCTGGTTCATCCATAACTGGAATCAAAGGCCCTGATCCCAGAACAGTTTCTTCATGCAAGAGACACGGGCTTACTATCTGAAAAGTGGTCCACCCTGGGGGTTTAACAGTTAGGCCCTACCTGCTTTTCTGGAGGGTGATTAAAGCACAGTACTGTGATTTTAATGAGCTTTTGTGAGTGGAAGATCTGGTCCAGGGCCAAGATCAGAAACCAATGGTTTGGAGCTTCAATTTTGTTTTCATGTGTGTGAGCAGCTTAAATCCTTGTCATGTTTGTTCAAACATATGAGGTGTTATGAAGCGTCATTGAGGTGCATGTATTTTTTATAACTGTGTAAGAAATGCTGGAATTAGATGCACTTTGCTGAATCTTCCATGCATGTATGACAGTATGACATTAAGCAGTCATAGAATATAAGATATCTTAATAGAAACTTGTGAATATATTATTGAGGTTGAAAATAAAATTGTTTAAGATAGAGTTCGGATTCAGTGAGAATCTGGCAGGTGCAATTTTTTTTTCTCCAACAGATTAGGCCTAGCTCTGCACTGAAGAGATTACCTAAAGGAGAATCCCCATTGATGCTCTGTGGGATTAATCATTTTTTCTAAGGAGGCCAGATGACATCCACTGAGACTGATGGTCCCATAACAGTATCTTTAAAATGAACCAGTTTACATCAGTGTTGTAGTACAGATTTTCCTTTTTCGTTTTTTTTCCTCTTTTGATAATATTGTTTTTGACTCTCAATTACCAAATAAACTCCGTTGAGCACTATCAGTTGGTTTACGTCTCCATATATTTAACTAAAGTAAAGTGGCCCGTATAGTCATGCGTGAACAGACCACAGCACAGCACACAGTGTGAAATCATTCTCTATGTTTAACCCATTCACCAAGTGAAGTAGTGAGCTGCCTCCAGTGAGGGGTGCCCGGCGAGCAGTTTACAGGGTTGCTTACAGGGGCAGCTCCATAACCACCAGGCCACTAAGGTGCATTCCAGCAGCTCTTGTTGCTTGTGGATAAGTAAACTCAGTAAGAGAAGCATTGGAAGGGAATTACAGACTCCACAAGAAATGAAGAATCATTGACAGTTTATTCACTTTTTGAGAGCATATGCTCCATCATGTTAGATGATGCCACTGCAGGTCATTCTGAAAGAAGGTATCTGACGAACAGCAGTTCCCTCAACTGACATCCTACACTTAGTGTGCAGGAGCGACTGTTCAGGACGTCTGTGAAATGGAATACAGCTCTAAAGTCGGTTTTCTTCAGGTCAGAGTAATTGGCTGACTCTGAGAGGCAGTAATTGGATTGGAGCTGAGAATGAATGTTTTGAGTTGGTGGACTGAAGTAATCTCTTAGCTGAGGCCAGGCACTAGTATTTCTTACTGCTAGGACGTGTTTCCGTTTCTTAATCCTGCACCTGGCAATCCTACAGCACTCCACAGTTTCACCAAACCAACCCCCAACCCGCCTGATCCAGCTCATAGATCAAGTCATCCAAGGTGAGTGGCACAGATTCAGATCTGCTGCATCTTAAACTTGAGGCTGAAGCTTTAATTGGCCACCATCTAAAGATGCCTTAAAGAAATCTGGAATCTGGTAGATGATGGGCAAAATCAATTTTAACTTACAAATTCATTAAAAAAAGATCTAAGTAGTTTTGGGCCATTTCTACTAGTTCATTTGTCATGATATTTCATATAATGAAAACAGCATTTATTTATAAAATAAATAAAGAAATGAATGAAGAAGAGTCACACTTCTGCTGTGCTCGCTCAGGCAGGATACACAGACGCAGACTTCCATTCTTTGGTTCTCTTTATTAAGAATGCTCATATAAACAAAAACTAGGTACAAGGGCCGATAAGCTTTCTCAAACAGAAGGTAATGTAATGGAGAACGGACAACTAGCAACCTAAAACAGTGGAACTTAAATACCTTCACACACTTAATCAACCAAACACAAAACATCTGTTACTAATAATACCTCATCCCTGTCCAGCCGAGAAACAGGTATGAGGCCACCCACAGTGTCAAAACAAAAATCTATTACAAACTCAAACAGTGGCCTCTAGCGGCCACTGATTAGGGACGTTACAGTAACCATCCCCAACGGCTCCACCCCGGGGAGCCCAGAAGGTCCACCAGGCCAACACAAAATGGAGGAGGAGGGGAGGAGGTGGGAAAAGCAAAGGCCCCTCCGACAACTCCGGGGCGGGGCTTCACTCGAGAGCCTCTCCCGCACCATCCCCCACCCAAAAATATAAGAGATCTCGGGTCTCTGATGGGGACCCGCAAGCCCCCCTTCCCCGAGGACGCGCCACCAGAGCGGCAGGCAGCCCAGGACCGTGTCCAGGAGGCAGGGGACGGAGGTGGACACAACAAGGCTCAGGAACAGGCCCCAGACCCCAGAAACAGGAGCCACAGTGGGGGCCGGGGGCCTCAGGAGTAGGAGCCATGGCAGGAGCCGGGGAGGCTGCAGGTTCTGAAGTGCCAGCGTGTGGCTGGCACTGGTGGCTGAGGCTGTGTGGGGGCCAGCGTGAAAGGCTTGAACTGTCGTGGAGCCGGGACAGGATGCTGAGGCTGTAGTGGGGCTTTGGCTGCCTTAGAGCTGGCACTGGTAGCTGAAACTACCTTTCTAAGGAGCCTTGGGACCCTGCTAAGAGCCCTAGTGGCTCAGCTTGGGAACTTAGCTGTGTTTATACGGTGCTCAAATGCTTTGCAAGGCCTATCAGTTTGTCTAGGGGGCCTAGCAGGTCAACCAAGGGGCCTACGGGCTCTGAGTTGGGGGCCCATGAGCTCTGAGTAGGGGCCTAAAGGCTCTGAGTAGGGGCCTACAGACTCAGGTAAAAGGCCTAATCTTCTGGGTGCAGCCACTGGCTGTTGTCTGCCCAGGGGTAAAGCTTCTTGGCTTGTGGGGGGAGCTTTCTGACCCAGGAGCAGAGCTTCATGGCTCAGGAGCAGAGTTGGCCCCACGTATCCTCTATTCACCACTGGATCTCCTCCAAGTCAACAATGACGCTTTGAGCCAGGCTCTCCTGGAGCATGCTTGTGGTGATTAAGCGGGCCAGGTCTTTGATTAGCCTCTCCTGGGAGTTGGCAACCATCTTGACCAGGTTTAATCCTCCCCCCTGGAGTTCACACACCTCTCTCCTCTGTCTGTCTGTTGCATTTTTAATACATAATATTGTAATGATATATCATTTTATATAGACATGCATAAACCTTCACAGAATACATTTTCTATATACTGTATAAACTAATACTATTCTTTAAAAAAGAGAGTATGAGTAGAGATTTAGGTAAAATGAGAAAGTTTGGAAGTAGCTTGAAAGCTCATATAGTTATTTAACAATTATTAGGAATTAATAGCACTTTCAGCACACACTTCAAGAACTGAAGTTTTATATGTGTAGTAAACAGTGGATTCTCTG
The DNA here is from genome assembly GCA_037577145.1 of Brachypetersius gabonensis. Classification (NCBI taxonomy): domain Eukaryota; kingdom Metazoa; phylum Chordata; class Actinopteri; order Characiformes; family Alestidae; genus Brachypetersius; species Brachypetersius gabonensis. The sequence goes on along the minus strand of JBBJLR010099797.1, from coordinate 1,583 downwards.
CCAGAGAGGTTGTTTCAGGATTAAGCAGTATATTTTGGGAAGGAAGATTGGATTGGCGTCTACATCTAAAAATACTGTTGTACACAAGAGTTAATCCACTCACAGCAGCAAGAGGGACTCAGTTCTTGTTTCTTCCTACACTATCAGCGAGGTATGGCTGGGATTACATGGCTCACTGCAGACAGTTGACATCTATAAATTAGTTTGCAGATAGTGGAGAAATATCTCTAATCTGTTCAGATTATAAAGTTTTTAAAATTAAATTTTTTCATTTCATTTCTTTTTTTTAGTATTATTCTACTGTTAGCTTACAGAATAATGGGTCAGGTAGAAAGTGAGGAGGATAGAGAAGTTGGCCTCTCTCAGATACAGGAGCTGTACAAGAAGTTTGCAGAAGAATGCCCCAGTGGAAAGTTGCATCTACATGAATTCAAGCGAATTTTTGGAATCACGAAGGACTCAACAGAAGAAGAATCTGCCTACATGGAGAACTTGTTCAGATCATTCGATGCTAATCAGGTACATATTACATCATTGCAGCCACACTTGTGAGCTGTAGAGAGTGGACTGTAGAGATGGATGAAGACATTGTTCTAGTTAAATATAATAATAAAGCATCTTAAATAAATGGAAACTGTCATGTGAAGTCATTGGATTTAGCCTTTAATGGTCAGTGGCCATTTATCATTTAAACTCATACAGTTAAGATTTGTCTTGCTCTGAAAAAATAGCCATATGTGGCCAAATCTTTAAGGACACCTGCTAATCCAACATTTTTTTGTGATCGTGCACCATAATAATCTTTTCTATAAATAATACAAGTTCTATGTGCAATTTGAACATTTGTCTCAACAGTCTCTTCAAAGTAACCAAATTCAGACATTAAAATGTACTTAGACACTTTTAGACATGAATATGTCTCAAGGATTTTTTATTAATTGTTCTAATTTTATATTTTCCCATTTTTCTCATTTTAGTGTATGTAACAGTGTAATGACGTCAAATACTCCTATCAGTCTTGTTTTGCTCTGAGAACACTGTGTTTGACACACTGTGCATTGCATCTTCTGTTCATTCAGGACAACACCATTGATTTCATGGAATATGTGGCTGCCCTGCACCTGGTTCTCCGTGGTAGACTTGAAGATAAACTGAAGTGGTCTTTTAAAGTTTATGACAGAGATGGAAACGGAAAGCTGGACAGACAGGAGGTGAAACACGTAGTGAAGGTAATTACTTCTTACTGTACTGCAAGAACAAAGTGGAGCTTTTTTCACTCCCTGTGTTTTAACTGAGAGGAATATCAATTAAAAATAAGATAATAACTTTGTTATATGTTGTTGACTTGCATAAATATCCAATGATATTCCTAATATCATAGACATACAAAGAATGGGACACTGGGATGATCTGACCACACAAGCAAGCACCGTCTGTCAGATGAACAAATATAGCTATATGAACATTTTTGCAGCGGTCTCTTTGATTTTTTTTCCAGAGCTGTATACACACACACCCACACACACACACACACACACACACACACACACACACACACACACACACACACACACACACACACA
>JBBJLR010099786.1:0-10099 GCA_037577145.1 Brachypetersius gabonensis | reverse complement strand
CAGAAAAGTCAGTCATTAATCCTCGTGTCTCTCTTACTGCATTTGGGCTCACTTGGTTTGTTTTGCTCTCAAAACCTAGTGGGTAAAAATCCATAGATAAGCCACACTGTTGTATAAGTAGCAGCAACTGAAAAACAGTATGGTTGGATTTTTACTTAAAGTAATGCTGCATTTCACAGTTTAAATAAAATTACATTATATAAAACAGTTTCTTTGTGTTTGAACTTTTATTTATGCATTTCCAGATACAAATTGCTATATTGTGATGTATATCGTTATCGAGGTAGAAAATTGCTTGTACCATGAGAGAAGATTTTGGTTATATCACCCACCCCTAGGTGCAAGCCATGCTGCGTTTCCCAGTTGAGCTCCATCTTATATACTGTTTCGCAATTGTGTGTGTTTTTGGATCATTTGTGTTCTAATTGTCTTTGCCATTGTGTGAGTTGCTACATTTTATGTCCAAAAGAATCCATGCAGCCATTCTAATGAGTCAGTTAATATACTGTATGATCTCCTTCAAAAACATGGTCAACAGAATGAGAAACTCTAGAGCTACACAAGTCTAAGTACACTACATGGAACAAAAGTATTGGGACACACATGTTTTTCAGGGTTTAGGCTAGGCCCCTTAATTCCAGCGAAAGAAAATCCTAATGCTTCAGCATATCAAGACATTTTGGATAGTGGCATGCTTCCAACTCTCTGGACACAGTTTGGGGAAAAGGCCCTTTTCTATTCCAGCATACAAAGCAAGCTCCATAAAGACATGGTTGAATGAGTTCGGTGTACAAGAACTGAACCCAGTCCAACACCTTTGGAATGAACCAGAACGGAGTTTGCCAGCCAGGCCTTCTCGCCTAATACTTTTGTCCAAATAGTGTAATTCTTATACAAGAAATATCAGTATCGGTTGATAGGCAGATACAAAGTATTCTTATTTAATGGTGGTAATTGTCTTTGTATATTTGGAAGCTCTTATGAATCTTTTAGACCCCATCAGAATTATAGAACACATTAAGAATTTGAAGCATCTACATTTATTTCATTCAAAAATATTCAGTGCATTTCTTTTTCATGTGTAGGAAAATTGATCATCGTCTTAAACCACCTACCTAATATTGTGGAGGCCTCCCTTGTGCCGCCAGAACAGCTCTGACCCGACAAGGCAAGTCTTCTGAAGGTGTTCTAGGGTATATGGCACTAGTATCTAAGCAGCAGATCCTTTAAGTTGCGAGGTGGCGCTTCCCGTCTTCCCGTCTAGTTTGTCCAGCACATCCCACAGATTCCTGATTGAACTGAGATCTGGGGAATCTGAAGGCCAGGTCAACACTTTGAACTCTTTAACAAGTTCAAAACCATTCCTGAACATTTTTGCAGTGTGGCAGAGCCCATTGTCCTGCTGAAAGAGGCGAATGCCAGTAGAGAGTACCCTTGCCATGAGTGGGATGTGTCAAATTTACATCCACATGAATGCCAGGACCCAAGGTTTCCCAGCAGAACATGAAAGAAGTGTCACAAAATTCTATCTCTGATTCTCTCATGCCCGTTGTGTGTACTTTTGACGATGCACAGGGGTCTGCATGCACACTTTGACCAGTCTGTGTCTAGGCAACTTCAAACACAGCAAACTGCAATGTACTCTTCTGGCAACTTTCTTTTATCGCCAGCGTTAACTTTTTTCAGCATACACTATGAAACCAAACGCCTTTATTTTACTCCTTAAAATTTCCTGGAAATTATTTTACCCTTTATAATTACAGGAAATTAAGGAAACTTAATGGAAAAAGTGCACGGATTAAGGCTGATTAAGGGGTGAAAGTACTGAATTGTCCCCTCACTTTTTCAACTTTTCCCTTTAAATAATAATTCCTTAAATTTCAGATTAAGGGGTTTCACACTCATGCCTTAAATTTAATTTGAAGGCATAATTAAGGGGTCGCTTTCACAAATGAATGGCCACTTAATTCAAATGAAGGGGGTTGGTGTATTTTCATGGGTTAATCAAGGTAGGGTTAAGCACATTTTAAGTGCATTGTGTTTCATGATTTGATCTCTTCTGTGGGATTGGAAAAGTTATGCTTGGCTTTGCTCCCCACGCACATCAGTGAGCCTTGGGCACCCATGACCCTGTTGCTGGTTCACTGATTGTCCTTCTTTGGACCACTTTTGGTAAGTGTGAACTACTGCATAAGAGGAATCCCCCACAGGACCTTTCTATTTTGGAGCTGTAGATCATTCAGTCCTTCGACCATCATAATTAGACCCTTGCCAAATTGCTTGTCTCTTTGCTAAGCTTCCAACTTGTGAACTTTACTAACTGATCTTGCGCTACTATATTCCACTCCTTGATGCGCACCATTGTAATGGGATAAACAATTTTATTCACTTTGCCTGGTTTTAATGTTGTGACTGTTCAGTGTATGTGTGCAAGCGTTTATCTGTAGTTGCTATCTGTTCATATGCTGGGCTGCTGGTATCAATCTGTGTGCCACTCAAGAGGGCAAATCAGTGTCATTTGTTCCTCATGGGAGAGCTGATCCCATTTCTGCTTCACTCTCGTTCTATTTCCTGCCAGCCCGAGAGAAAGTCCCGCCTGAGTGGCACTAACATGTACTACATGCCTCCATTATTCATATACAGCCGGACAGCTCTAATTCAACAATGGGATATTAGCATGACTTTAGCACAACCTCACTGTCATGTCAAACCCCTGTAACTTCCATTTTTATCCCCGCAACTGTCCTTTGTATTGCATGAGCATGATATATGAACCAATAGGAATGGCCCATAAAAAAAAGCTTACAACAAAGTCTGGTAACATAAACACACTGTTCACCGTACATTTAGATATCTTTTCCCATTCTGAGGTTATGAGTTTGGGATGCATCTTTGATAATCTTATCCACCGTCCTTCTATTCTTCTACCTTCTCCTCTTCTGGTTGCTTTTTATAGACTGTTAGATCTGGTTCCTTTAAAGTGGGTACAGTTTCAAGCGGAATTATTATGGAATTTGTTGTTCTTGAAGGTTTGCATGAATTGGTCCTAATTTTACTGTCTGACCATCATTTGCAAGGAAACAAGAGACGTAAAGTAACAGACACATTGATGTATTTGTAAAGTAAATTTAAGTGGCTCCTTTCTCTGCATTTAACCCATTCACCGGGTGAAGGAGTGGGCAGCCAGTGGCGCAGAGCCTGGGGAGCGGTATGGGGGATGGTACCTTGCTCAAAGGTACCTCAGTGGTGCCACTAGCAGTCTTAGGGTTCAAATTCACGACCACACAAATTCATGACCCTAACCACTAGGCCAGTAGCTGTACTGCAGTGCCTTAGTGAAGGAGTCCAAACCCCACAAGTTCTGTTCAAGAGGCATGGTGCTCTTTTAGATGGCTGCACTAGAGCAATGCAGCTAATAGAGCCAAGAAGTAGTGGAAAACACCAGTTAGCCAAACTGAGTAGTGCTTACTGCATTCTTATTTCATCACCCACTCACCCAAGCTCTAAAAACTAAAAACTCAGGTGTCACCCAGATTGGAGAAGAGTTACATTAATACCATTTAGCATATGCTTTTATTCAACTTCCATTCTTTAAATACAGAGGACAGTCTCCCTGGAGCAACTTGGGGTTAAGGGTCTTACTCAGGAACCCAGTGGTGGTCTACTGAAGGTAGGATTCAAACCCATGAACTTTTGGTCTAGAGACAAGTATCCCACTTTTCTGCCACTACAAAATTATGGGGTGATTTATGGATGTAACTAGCATCGGTTACTTGTTAGCATTTGGATTTCATGTGGTGTGGGCCAAGGTATGTAAATGTAAGTACTCAAAGTTAATTTCAGCTCTCATGTCCGGACCATTCATGTGACAGTATGGTTATGTTCTGAATTTGTAGATGCTCAAAGGTCCCCAAAGAAAGAAAGTTTTTCTACAAACCAAAATATTGCTTTGAGCTGGATGAAATATGGCATTGTCCCAGTGACTAGGAGCTAATAAACAACAGAAATCTGTTTTTACAGATATAAACTATCATTCTTAATAAATTAAAAGATCTGTTTGGGCTCTCTTATACATCAAAAGATCTGTTTGAGCTCTCATAGATTATAGACAAGCCAAACAACTTTTGGTGCCAGCTTAAAACATATTAACACTGTTCCTATACATTTATTAAGAAATATATGCAAATTATTCTAGGAATTGAACGCATTCCCTAGTACTTTGGTCATTAATTCATCTTATATGAATTAACTGGCCATAAACAAACTACTTGTCAATCACAGGCCTTGTTCAAAACGTGCATCCTGGGTGACTTAATCATAAATGAACAGTTGTGAATGTGGTACAGTGTGTCTCAGTAATGCATTGTAATCTGATTGCTTAAAGCAACTTCAGTGTTGCATATGAGCACGGAACATTTGTAGTGTGAGCAATGAAGCATCTTGATGCGTCTTTGACAGTCACAAAATACTGCCCATACCATATCAGCTTCATTGCCCTAACTGAACAATTCATAACAGCAACTGAGAACGGGCTAAACTCAAAAAGTGCAGTAACATAGTAAATGTGCAAAAAAACTGGTCATCGGAGATGCATTCAAAATACTAGGTGTGAATTAGGGCTGCATGATATTAGGAAAACATGCGATCTGTGATAATGTTGTGTTGCGATGGCAATATCACATGCGATAAGTGAGTGAAAACGTAGCCTTATAATGGTTTTCTGCTTTGGATTTGCTGGTAACAGACTCCAGACGCTGACTAGTCTATGCAGAAAAAAATTAAATGCAATATTTCAGTTCCAACATTTTTTAAAAAGAATTTACTTAAACAGAGCATTTAATGCCTGCCATAAAACATTTGAACCATTCACCATTGTTGAAAAAAAAACTATTATTTATTCATTCATTCAAGAAAATATTTATTTAATCATTTTAAATCTTAAATAAATGTAATTTAAATTATAGTAAGTTCTTAGTCAGAAAAAAGTAGCAAAAGGAACAATCTATAACAGCAGCACAGAAGATGAAGAAACTGCCCAGTGATTTTTTTGCCCTCTTCTCTGTGGCACTGGGTGAAGAGCTTTGGAAAAACACCATTTATTGCAGTTCAGTCAGTCTTTCGCGATATGTATATTGTGCATGTTGATATTGCGATGACGGTAAATTTGCGATACATTGTGTGGCCCTAGTGTGAATGTTCGTTGACTGACCCTTCTGACCAAACCAGCCAACACACACTATATGGACAAAAGTACTGGGACAAACATGTTTTTTAGGCTTTGGGCTAAGCTCCTTAATTCCAGTGAATGGCAATTTTAATCCTTCATCATACCAAGACATTTTGGACAACTCCAGAAAATAAAGTCCCAATTTGTCAGTGTAGCATACATGTTAATATAAGATTGAACAGGGCCACATTGCTGCATTCTATTCTGATTCTAGATAAATATGAAAAATCATATTTACTTGGAATGAAACGCATATTTGGCTTCCACAAAAACTTTCTCAACATCGGGATTAATTTATCCTATAAAATCAAAACATCCCAATCACCAGAAGAGGCAAGACCCTTCAAGCACACCCACTCCGTCTGTGGCGGCCATTTTTGAAGAGGCAAGAAAGTTTTCCAATGATTACAGTTAATATATGGACTAAGTCAGTCTTTATTTTAATACGCTATTTTATTATAGGCCTACAGAAACAGTTTTAAAGCACTTGTTTGAATTTACTTTGTTCATGCACTTTGTTCAGAATATTAAAATCAACTTGAATTCATGTTTTAAGAGAGAAGATATTTAATTGTATAATGTTGAATCTATCTTGCTTTTAGGCTATTCATGAGCGGGGTCAAGTATAATTTTTTATTTCAAAATTTATTTCATATGGTGCATACTATGAATACTAAATAATATTAAATAAATATTTTTATAGTTTTGAACCATGAATATTAATTTATGCAACAGTCCCAGCGATAATGGCAGTATTACAAAAATTGGTATAATTTCGTTCGGTGTTTCGGGTTCAGATTTCGGCCAAGTGTTTCCTCATTTTCGTTTTTTGGTTTCTACCAAAAAAAATTTCATTTCAGTGCATCCCTAGTACTTTTTGTATGTTTCTTTGTGGTACGCTACTCCTGACCCTGCATATGCTCCTATGACTTTGTTGACATCATGTTTCTAAAGCTACACTTGTTGTTTTGTAGGGTCAACCACCTGGCCTGAGAAAATATCCAGGGGAAACACTAAATAATCTTGTTTTTGTGTTTCTGATACTATATAACATTCTGTTGTCTCTAGAAATGGACTAAAATGTGTCACACAGCAGGCATCTGGAAGGCTCAATTTGTCCACACTTTTGCAGCGCCTCCTTGTTGGAGTCTAAACCCCACAAGCTGTTTTCCGCGGCGTGTTTGTGTGTGCGTGTGTGGAAACAGATGCGTCTCGGCTGAGCTCGAGGACATGTTTAAGGTCTGGTGTGAGGACGGCCAGGCTGAGAAGAGCAGGGCCTGCTGCAGCTGCTGCTTCGCTCCTTAATCAGGGGTAATTTGTGGAGAGTATAATTGGTCTAGTGGAGATTTTGAACTGAACGTATTCCAGGAGGCCCTCTGCAATACTGACACTGTCACTGCTGGAACGGGTTCAGACCCAGCTTTAAGAGCATCACCACTGATTAAGCATCGCTATTGCGACTTGTTAACCCTTTCTAAGTAGGACTTCTAATCAGATCTTGAGTATTGAGAATGGGCAATACTGAGAAGATTCTGTATCTTTTTTTAGGGCCAGTCCAAATCTAGATTTGGTTAATATCATTCTCAAAGCCATAATTGTTCATTGTGGATTTTAGAGTTTGTTTCAAAATTGTAGTGTAGTATAATGCGATAGCATTAAATATTGTATCCCTTTATACAAAGACGTCAGGAGAAATATTACATTATGCTGTAAGTTAAAGTTCAGATCATCTGCCACACAGGGTGTGCCTAAGCACCGAGCCCAAACATAAACAACCCAGCGCGAGGATGGGGGGGTGTGGCGGAAGAAACCCGTACGTCACAGCTTTTTTCATGGCACAGTATACATTTTCATACATTTAAGTACTAAATTATTCATAAAAATATAATTAATTTATTTTGTATCATAAACGTTAACATAAATTCAGCCACATTTCCATATAAAAAATAACTACAGTTGTTTGGTACTGTCCAGAGAAACACAAAGAAAGCATGTCTTGGGATGGTGAAATACCACTGTACTCAGAAGCGGGAGGTTTGAAATGAGCTAATCCGAGAACTCTTTATTTCCCCTTGCTGCTGATTGGCTACGACCTGACACTATAAAAATAGCATTTTTAGGCCTTTTGTTCCGCAACGCATTTTTTCACTATATGCTGGTGCTCTTAGAATTTAACCCCTGCAAAAAACAGAAGTTTATTGTAATTCCATTCCAATACCCACTGTGACACACAAGACCAATTTTTTATGGACTTTAATGTTAGTATAGTAGACCGTCAATTGAACGTAGGGCTGTGTGTGTGTTCGGGAACCCGTGACCCTAGTAAGGATTAAGCGGTTACAGAAAATGAATGAATGAAATATGAAAAATACTTAAACTAAGTATTGACACTTGGTGCTGCCAAAAAAATAGTGAGATGTATCACTAAAATACTTTAGTATATCAACACCTATATGTATATCAACATATGTTTTTCTTTTTTAAAGGGGACAAAACTCACTTTTTTAAAAAGCTAGTTATAATAGATCTATAGGCTATACAAAGCATGTTCGTGAAGTTCCTTTCATAAAATATCTCTCACATAAAGAGATCTCACCAGCTTTATTATTGACAGTTTCAGTTCCTTTCAAAATAAGTCGTTTCCGTTTCATGCAAATAAGCTGTTGCTGGCCACACACCACGCATCCCATGTTTACATCTTTTATAAAAGAATCTTGGACTTAAACATTGCTTATAACTTGATAAACATTAATGAGCAAAGCAAAGCAGCTGTAGGCCTGCATGTCTTTGTTTCATTGCACGTCTCATTGTGACACCTCAAACGCAATTAATTCACAATGTTCTGTATTTAAATGAAATATTAAGTTTCGATATGAACTGGCAGTTGAACAGTATGTTTTGATATTAGATTAATGTTGCACCAAGCTATTTTTACAATAAAGGAAGGAAATGTTGTTTTCCATGATTGGGCCCATTATGGAAATTAAGCAGCGGCTTGACTCCTGCTTTTTCAAACAAAACTTGCTGCAGCATTAAACTCATTCGGGAGAAAGAAGAGGAGGGTGGTCTAGAGGGGGAAAACAGCTTGAGGAAATGTGTGAAAAACCAGTTTCCACATATGGTTGCTGCAATAGCTAAATACTACAGCTTACCACTGAAGCCTACTGCACAAATATAGCCTCCAGGGCTTCTTTTTTCTGTTTATTTTTTTTGATAGATCAAGTTGTTTATACAATCAGAAGCTTATTTGGCTTGATAGCAGACAACCTACTTTCGCCTGTGGAAAATTGATTTCCTTACTATATGTGTCTGTTTTTAAACCTACTTTCTGATTAAAAATACTGTCCAGTGCACCTTTGGGAACTATGGACTGATGTTGATATACAATATTTTTTCTGTTCATTTCTGTTGATAGATATGTATAAAATGCAGAAATTAATGAAATACATTAATCTCAACACAACTAAACATTATACTCTTCTGGAGTGCAGTGAAAGGCGTCACCAAAAAAATATGGGTTTAAAGAAAACTTTTTTTTCTTTTTGTTTACACATATCATCAGCTTGAATATTGTCAATGAGAAAGAAAAAAAACAAACGTTCCTAAATTTCATGTAAATGATGACAGGAGTCTGAGAAAGTACTTCAGTAATAAGTTATAACACCCCCAGCCATTGGACTATGATATGGGGGTCTCTTATTTTGACACTGGGTGTGGTTCCCCTGGTCAGCTTGAAAGAACCAGGATTCTCAGCTGGCCAGGGATCAGTTTATTATTGTGCTCAGGTGTTTTGTGTTTGCACTGTCATAACTAGCCTGTTTGTGTTCTCTCCTTTTTTGGTTCAACCTCACTTTTACACTGGTTTATGTTTGTTCAGGTTCCTCTTGTGTTTATGCTTTTCGGTCATCGTGCCTTTTTGGTTTACATTTATTCTCAATCTGCGTGTGCGCCTCCTGCTTGAGCGAGCCATGTGACATCAGTAAAGGACCTGATTAGACAATAGCATAATCTTTAACTCAGTGACAATTGCTACAGATGCTACTGATGATGCTCCCTGATGAAAGAAAATGTTTCTGCTCAGAAAAAAAGAAAACAGATAAACGTTAACTTGCTGTTGCTCAGAAAGTGCCTGTTATAATGTTATGATTGTGGCTCTGGACTCTGAGAAATAGCTTGTTTTTGTATAACAAGTTAAACGTGAATGTCCTGCAGTGGCAAATAGTGTTGGTTTATATTTAATTTGATTACATTAATGTAGGGCTGAAACGATTATTCGAGTAACTCGAATGATTCGATTACAAACAATGTTTGCCTCGAAGCTTCGTTTAAAGTCCACCTGCCGTGTGTGACTCGAGGAACATACTATTTTAATGCAGGGAGTAGGGTTTTTTTTGCACCGAAGAAGAGCCCACAGCTCAGAGCAGGAGATATGAAGTAAAGCCCTGCGCGGGACTATTTTTTAAATCCTTCTCTCGCGGAATTTTCGACGATTCCCACCCACTCCAGCCTGCTCCCGCCCGCTCTCCCAGTCATATATGAAAATATATTTTAAAGTTAAAAAACGATTAATGTTCTGTTATTGTAAGATAGTGGCACACACTGGCTGTGAAAAACGAAGAGAGCCGCAAAAAGCACCTCAAGACTAGCTCGACCTCCTCATTCATGTAGTGAATGGAAAACGTGCCGAATATTGCTAACAAAAAAAAAAGGGCGACAATATTGTTTTTTAGTCTGTAGCAGAAAAGTCTTAAAGTGCACATATTTGTCAAAATAAAATTTTAATCTGTTTTTAAAGTGTAAACAAGTTTTGACCATTTAATGCTAAAAAAATATAATCAATAAATAATAATTAATTCAAATTGATCAGCAACA
>JBBJLR010099775.1:0-10099 GCA_037577145.1 Brachypetersius gabonensis | reverse complement strand
ATGTTTCTGTTGGTTAAGACACACAGTGACCTACGTATGAATCATTCAAGCAGAACAAAGAGCCTCTAACTGAAGTCATGAACCAGTGAAGAACCAGGAGCAGATGATTCCAGATGATCTTGTATCTTTAGGCAGTTTGCAGCCTGTCAGTAAAACATTTGTTTTTTCTTTCTTTTAATCTACTTTATCTACACATATAGGAGAGTTTGACAGACAGAAAATAATGTTTTTTAACCAATAAGTCAATAAATAATAGAAAGAAATGGAGTGCTGACTTTTACACAGTACTGTATGCAAATGTGCTCTGATCTGATTGGCTGCTCTATATTTTGCCTCACTTAAATGTTTTCTAGTGTTAACAGGACTGAACTGCTGTAGGCATATACTGGTGTTTGTGATGTCACAAAAACAGCAGCTTAGGCTTCATATTGTAAACCTTTGGACTTAATGATACCTGTTAACCTGTAAAGTGAACAGAAAAGTGGGTTTTTTTTCACAGTACGAACCATTGACGTTAACACACATGGTGATTTGTATTAAAGGCATAGTGTGCAGTTCTCACAGCATGGCTTTATCTGGAAACCATTAGATGCGACCTTCCTCGGGAACTGTGCTGTAATTCTGTTGGTCCTCTCACTCTTATTTTAAAAGCTGCCACATAAATTTGTGTCATTTATTCCTCATTCATGTCTTTATACACACACACATATACTGTATATTTATATAAATGGCCTTTTATAGTCATGTGTGCGCATATCACAGCACAGCACACAGTGTAAACAGGGTGAAGGTCATTCTCTGCATCTAACCCATAGAGTGTGGGGGCGGTACCTTGCCTACGGGCACCTCAGTGATAAAACTATCAGTCCAGAGATTTGAACCCACAACCTTCTCATCTCAAGACCACTAGGCCACAAGCTGCCCCAATATATATATAGTAATACTTTTCGTGGGGGTTACGTTCCAAAAAAAAGGATCTATTTTTATAGTGTGGACCATAAATTTTCCGCCTAGTATACACACAGAACACTGTGATCTCATTTTAAATTCAGTTTAATGCATTACCCTTAAAGAAAATGTTTTCAAATTTAATGTTCCAGCCGAGATCTGCAACACGGAAGGTTGCAGGACAAAAGTTTACACCCGGATTGCATTTAAAGACGGACGCGTCTGAATGCGCTCCGGCTCACGGTTTTCGGGGAATAACCCCTGATCTCCTCTGGCTTCAACATCACACAATTCGTTCTGGTTTACGAATCACTGGACAGAATGTAAATCTTCAACAGGATTTTTTAATCCTTTCTTGACCTCCTCAAATCAGCTGCAAGTTCCAAATGACCTCCAGACAGAACAGTTTGCTTCTTGAAAGAGTGCTGGGAATGTTTGCATATAAGTTATTTCCAAACATTGCTAGAAAGGATGTGAACGGTGAATACATACTGTTTTGATAAAAGGGGGGGGGGGGGGGGTATTTTGATGAAACTTCCTACTCTTTCATTTTCATTAAACAATTAAACAGCACATACAATGAATTTTGTAACACCTTAAAACAAGTCAGTTATACTCGTTCGATAGAGCAGCATATAATTTTTCTAATCCAAGGGTGGTTCCAAACTTCTAACCTGTAGTGTATGTACAGGCATGTGAAAAAAATAGGACAACCCATGAAAGTATCTTTTTAAATCTCAGACATTTAGTTTGGTGTGCTCCTGACTGTTGGAGTGAGAGTGGACACCATGGTGGGATTGAAAGAGCTGTCTGGGGCCTTTAGAAAGAAGATTGTAGCAGCTTATGAGTCCGATAAGGGATTTAAGAAGATCTCAAAAGAATTTGAAACCCACTGTCTGGAAAATAGTCAAGGACTTTCAAAATAACACTCATCAGTCCCTGGTATGGCAGTCCAATTCAAGTTCATCCCAAGACCAGACAGGAAGGTGCTAAAAGAAGTCTTCAAAAACCCTAAAATGTCACCACTGGACCCACAGCAGGTCTCTTGATACTGTTGTTGTGTATGAGCCTCTACAATCAGAAGGAGACTGCACAAGTTTAACTCGGATGGGAGACATGCAAGGAGGAAACTTTGCTCTCTAAGAGAAACATGAAGGCCAGACTGAAGTTGGCTAGAGAACATGTAGACAAAGATCTGGACTTCTGGAATAATGTTCTTTAGTCTAAAATTGAATTATTTGGGCAGCAGAACCGAGGACATGTTTGGTGTAAACCAAATACAGCATTCCAGGAATAAAAAATACCAACTGTGAAGCATGGCGGTGGGAGTGTCATGGTTTGGGGATTCTGTGCTGAAGCAGGAAGTGGACAGTTCACCATGAGAGAATCCACCATGAATAATATCGTGTATCAGAGGGTGCCTGAGGAACATGTGAGACCATCTGTATGAAAATCAAAGCTGAAGAGGAACCAGACTCTGCAACATGTCCGATGTCAGACTGGGAAATGGTTGCAAAAAGCATCTCACTGCAGTTAATTTAGGTTGTTCTTCAGTTAGAATACGCATTTTTGTGAGTAAAACAGTTAATTTTTGTAGCCAGACTGCGGTTTCTTTTCCAGAGATAAATAGAAACAAGATTAGACATCAATATGTTAACATTTATAAATAAATATTTTTTTCCCCACATGACTGTGTATAAAGACATATATATTAACCCCTCAGTTTTATGCCAATCAGCATTCATGTATTCAGTCTAACGCAGAATTTTCGGAGAACCGAACTCTATTACCATCACCAGTCCAGCGGTGGCAGTAATACACTGAAAAGTTGTCAACCACCATAAAAAGAAGAAGAAGAAACGGATGCAGCATGTAGCATCACCGTTCTGTGTCTTGGCCTCGTATTTTGTGATTTAACCCCCCCTCCAATTTTCAACAATTATCTCAGTTTATTTAGTATTAGTAAGCTGTGCCCTGTCTAAACATGTGGGTAGAGGGAGTTATTTCAACATTTCTTTTGTGTAGGAGTGTTTGTTCTTGCTCGCCGCACACCGGAAATGCTAACCGCTAATGCTAAAAAATTTTTAAGCAATAAAGATTTCTGATTGTGATTATTTATTTACCTTTACATGCAAGGGTAATGCATTAAACTGAGTTTAACGTGAAATTCAAGTGTTCTGGGAGCAGATTTGGGGGCATGACTTTCACGCAAATGCCAGCCTGTTGACTGAAAAATGGCAGCCTGCAGAGCCTGTAGTGAGAGCGGGTCACACACTCTTTCGATTCTGGTCAGGTCAGTGGACCGTGGGCAGAAACCCATCAGCTATTGAAAGGCAATCAAATGAGTGTAAATCTGCCTCTTTTAAATCAGACCCATAACACAGAGCGCAGGCCTCACCTTCACATGTCATTTTCCATGCTGGTGACTTCGTTCAGCAGAGATGGGGCTCGAAAACCGCCGCATTATTGATCCCCGCCTGGAAACGGCAGCACTTTCACAAGAGCTCAAAACAAGAGATGACTCCAGAGGTGCCTGAATACTTTAGTTGAGCCTTGAAGAGCCCATGTCATGGAACATGCCATCGAAATTTGATGAGGAATAGACAGTCAGAAAACATATAGCGATCATACAGTCCATACATAGAAACTAAACTGCCATGGTAGCGTTTTGAATTATTAGATTTGATGTTCCAATTCAATACATTTACGTAAATTCCTTCTATTTAGCCGACACCTTTAGCTTCACCTATTCCCTCAGAGGTTTCTGTCTGGACTCAGAGGTCATTTACATACCTCAGCCTTAAAAGTACAATAACAGAAACAACCTGTTTAATATTAACACAAAGTTAATGGGAAATGAATTAGGACAAAAATGTCATAATGGACTCATTAAAATATGCCAAAACTTTTACTGTCATGTTATTTTTCCAATAAAGGTTTTCCTGGAATAAATGTGTATAAATTAAAGCATTTTTCAATGGAAGGTCGAGATTAGTAGCTCAAAAAAATGAACAAGACCTTTTAACCCATCTATAAAGCAGAATGTATAGGGTGCTAAGGCTTCTATTACTGTACCAGTTTAATACAACCACTTTCAATTGGTTCTTTAAAGAACTGCATATAACAGACAAGACAAGACCCATTTAACTACATAATGAATCAATAAAATATTGTTTTCAATTGTTATGGTTCTTATATAACTACCATTATTAAAGTTTATGTTTTTAAAATAAGTGGCCTTAACATAATTATAGAAATTATAAGTATTTAAATAAATTATACAGTAATAAGGAACATAATTATGGAATAATTAATGATTTTAACACATTTTCCTGACCTTATCAAAGAGCAGAAATTTGAGCTGCAAATCTGCATGACTGGTTCTGTCACGAACGTTCACGGCTGGGAGGCGTTTGCTGAGAGCGCTGAACCCAGAAAAGGCCAAAAGCTCATCATAAGTATAAAAATCTCTTCCAAGGCCATTCCGAGCACATCTGGACCGATAGCAAGACTGAGGCTCACTCAGAGCACAGACATAACCCTGAGCATGGCTGATTACATCTGAGTACAGAATGATAGAGAGAACTCGGAGACTAGGCATCACTACTTCTGGCCCACATACACTGCTGTAGTGCTCATCCAGAACCAGGAGCAACACACAAACCTGCAGAACCACTTCTGGAGGAAGTTCTTATTAAATGATAAGGCTGCAGTGAAACTCACTGTCCCATGTCTGTAAGGGTTAAGTTAGGCTCAGGTGGACTCAGACTAAGTTGACCAAAACTTGGACTCAGATTCTGTTTGGTTGGACTTGATGTTGGTTCTGTTGGACTTGGGCTCAGTTCAGTAAGATTGACTTGGACACAAAAATCAGTTGGACTCAGGAAAGGTACAGTTGGACTCAGACTCGGCTCAAATTGACTCGAAATTGGTTCAGTTGGTCTTGGACATGGATAAGTTTGACTTGGACACAAAAATCAGTTGGACTCAGGAAAGGTTCAGATGAATTCTGGCTCAGCTTGGTCGGGTTTGGGTTCATTATTCATCTAGACTTGGGCTCAGATCAGTTGGACTCTAGTTCCCATCTACTGTGATCTCTAACTGCCACAGAACCCAAACTTTTCCAATTGAACACACATGGAGACGAAGGGAGACTCTGGTCTACAGAGGAGCAGCGTCTGCTGGAAATTTGTTCAGACGAGAGAAAACAGAACCAACTGGACTCAAGAAGAAACAGACCTGTCTTCACAGCTGTAGACCAAAGAGCTGCTGAAGAACGTGGTGAGGAGCTGAAAACACTGTGGGTTCAGAACAGTGGCGGCTCCAGCTCAATATTTCTGGTGAAACAAACTAAGTGCCTCGCCAAGGACCAGGGCTGGACTGGGACAAAAAATTGCACTACATACTTTACCTCCATGTTCTGCTTTTGCCTTACATTTTAATGTATCTTCTATCTCCTGCTCTTCCCTCAGTCTCCTCATAGTGTCACTACAATATATAGAGTACTTTATTGTGCATGTCTTACAAACACAGAATAGTAATATTTCAACAATGCATAATTTACAATATTTCCAAAACCCGCCCCAAACTGTTTCACGTTTTTGACCAGGGCCGTATACAACGGTAACGTTATTGAGGAGCTGAAATTAGGAGAGCAACTGTATTTTATGAGTATTTTTTTGTTTCACACCAATAAAAATTTGATAGTTATGAAGGTTTTTTGTAGTATTTTTCTTGATGAACCGTTGTTTCACCTGTAGTTTGGGTCGCTCCATAAATCTGCAGCTCAGCAGACTGAAAGGATGAAGCAATTAGGGCTGTGAGGACAGTTCATCCATTCCAGCGGTGTCTTCCTCACCAAACAAAAAATGATTAAGCCCGAAAGCATTTAAGCTAGAGATTATTTATTGGCTCTGAAGGATAAAGCATGTTCAAAATGTCACACATGTCTTTGATGCTGGAATTATTCTGACAGCAGTATTGATCTCGTGAAGTATCAAACACACCGATCAGCCACAAACAGTGGCGGCTCTAGACCAAAATCACCAGGGGGGGCCGAGGTGGGGCCAGGGTGCTTTTAGGGGGGCAAAACGGGTCAATATTTTATTTGATATATTTTATATTTAGCTTTTCATTTATTTCCATTACAGTTCTTTTTCACAGCATGAAATCACAATACCTTTTTAAATCACACCGTCATCATCTCACTGTATTGAGGAGGAAAAATAGAAAGAAAAAAGAATTCACTTTCAGTGAGTAGTCTAAAAAAAAAAAAGGGTTTTATTATTGCAGTAAAACACGAATATGTGCAAACAATGATGTTGTGAAATGAATAGTTTTCCTGACCTTCGCTTCTTTGCAGTTAGTCCATTTAGGGCTCCAGCTTTTCATTTTTACACTTTGCGCAGCTGGTCTTCAGGTTCCAGATAACTGAGCGTGTGTGTAGTGCTCTAAGCAGTCCGTCTAGAACACACGGAGTGTTAGTTCCGTTCTTCTAGCCAGCGCATGATTCGTGTACATTAAAACCACTGACAGGAGAAGTGAAAAACACTGAAGAACTTCATGCTGCTCTGATAGAAAGGGGTCAGAACACATAGTGCAGCGCCCCCTGCTGCATATGGGGGCTGTGTAGCTGCAGACCGGTCAGAGTGCCCATGTTAACCCCTATCCACCACTGAAAGCTCCTACAATAAACAGAACTGGACCGAGGAGCGAGGGAAAAAGATGGCCTGGTCTGCTAGATCAGTTTTCTTTTCCTGCATCATCTTAAAGCCTGGGTATTACAGGGTCTGCTGCAGAAACCACAGCACACCTTCAAAAGTCTCATGGAGCTCAACAGGTCAGAGATGTTATGGCTGATCGATATATACGCTATTTTAATTGATTCCTGCATACGGATTCAAAGAGGATTTCCATTGATTTGTCTCCATTTCCCCATCATTAAGTGTTCAAGACGTTAGCAGAGTGGATTTGGTCTCCTAGAGAAACTTGTTCATAGTGGTCATGAATGGAATCAGACATCTGCTTCTTAAAGCTCCCTTACAGAAAGTTATTCCATGAAATTATGGTTGCACCACATGAAATTGGGTAGATTGTTTAACCAGAGTTTTGAGAAGCAATTCATGGTGGAATCTTAATTTAATTTATGCTGTTTTAATCTGTTTATGAAGACCAAATAGAGCCACATTCATTGTTGCTACTCCACAAGAACCCTCCACAAGAAATAAACAGAGTAGGTTTGGTGTCAGAACTCTGGCGGTGAATGGAACTAGAAGTCTGCCTCTAAAAGCTCCTCACAAGGTTATTCCACTTAATGGTTGCACTACTTGAAGTCTCGAGATGTGGTTCTGAGCAGTTTTGAGAAGCTTTTGGTCCTAAAACTAAACCCATTCATGGTGGAGGGACACATGCATGCTAATTACTGGCAAATCAAACTGATTTGGTTAGATTTGCTAGTTTTTTTTTTTTTTTTACCATGATCAACTTCCATATAAACTCTAAGACGCGTGGAGCTTCACTTGGGGTCCAATAAAATGGTTCTATTTGGGTCTGGTTCTATTCATTGGCAATGTAACGAATTCCGAGTCTCTACGATTAACCGTTTCACACTAAACCCACTCATTTATTTATAAACTTGCAATAACAAAAGACCCAGTCAGCCATGAGCAAAGCATCCCACAACACAGGCATGCACTCCCACACATACACCTTCCAGTTAGCAAGGTGAGTGCTAATGAGATGCTGTAGAGTCACTTCGCCGGCACTAAAAGAGTCCTTAGCTCCAGGAGAAGGTCCCTCATGGCCTTGGAGGTCGCATAGCTGCAGCATGCATTGCTCAGGCAGCCACTGCAGCACGTCTATGTTGTAGCCTTGTTTAGATGGTCGGCTGGAACCACAATAACACCGGCTAGTCATTGTGTTTGCAGATAGGGTAATTTCATTAGAGCCTCATTTAGCATCAAAGCAATGCCGGACGAAATAGGCCACTGTATGGAGCTGTGCGGAGTGACAATCTGTGTAATTATTCATCACTGCTTCTGCTGCTGTGGTCCTGCGTGTGCTTTGGGCAGGAAAAAGCTGTTTTCTTCAACACAAGCAGCAAAAAACAACATTAAACAGATACGAACGTCGGGCAAAACAACTGAGTGTATCATCAAAACGGCTCTTATTTATATGGTAATCTGTCCGGCCGCGCATATGATACGTAACATTAATCTGACCGTTATCGGCTTCTTCTGTTCCTTGTTTATGTTTCCAGACTGTGTTTAATAAGGGCTAGTGCAGCGTGAGCGCCCACTAAATGAAAAGGACGACACCCCACCGCTGACCCGACGGGCCACCCAGGGACCATTTCCAAATCTCTTATTTGTTTATTTGTGTTTATTTACACTGTTTTAATCTGTTTGTGAAGGCCAGATTCATTGTAGCGGCTCTCCAAGCCTCCACAAGACATAAACAGAGTAGGTTTGGTGTGAAATGCCCCGAGAACCTCCACTATATTAGTGTTGGAGACGTCTGGTTCCATTCACCTCCACTATATTAGTGTTGGAGACGTCTGGTTCCATTCATATGGAAGAATGTATCTCCACTGGACCTCTTCACTTCCGCATACAACAACACTGCATTGAGGTTTTCTTAACTTTTTTTTTTGCCAAATGAAAATGAATCAAGTAAAATGAGAAAAAGGTGGATCAAAAAAAACAGAGGAGTGTTAATTTTTCAGATGTGGAATCTCCATTGAAATTGCCTCTGTAAAAAAAGCCAAATCTCAACTGTGTCAAAGTTTTCGAGTTCAATCCGCTGCACAGCGAAGCGGCTATTGATGGAGCATCAGCAGATCAAAGTGGGTCACCATGAAGTGCTGAGTTTGCACAGGGCTAACAGTTAATATCACTAGAGCCCAGTCTTAGATCTTAACCAGTGTGTGTCAGACCCCCCCGCCCACTTATCAATACACACCCCCCCCACCCACCTGAATCCAAACTGTTTATTTGACTTAAGTAAACGCCGGTTCTAGTCTGTTTTACAACGGTTATATTTACTGAAATCAGAGTTTACTGATACACTCTTGAGTTCTGAGGGTAAATGCCGGTTCTAGACTGTTTTACACTGTTTATATTTACTGAAATCAGAGTTTACTGATACACTCTGATGGTGGATAATTCAACCTACTTGAATAATCCACCATACCTCACGCCCCTTAAGGGCCTCTGCCAGTTTGAACCCTGAATTTAAGCCCTTTAAATTGTGTATCGACTGAATTTCACAGGCGTGGTCAACGGGAATGATTTTTGTGGGTTTATTTTAAAAAAGATATGAATTTTTCACAACAGTTTGTGGTGTGGCTGCAGGGATGAATGCTGGTACACATCAGGATGCCTTGGTCGTCTATGTGTTGTTACTCACAGGCACGCGGCAAACATGGAAATGCTCCAGAATGCATGTAGATTGGCTTTTGATAGATGGCGGTAGCAGGCGGCTCCTGCAGGATGATTAGCATGGGCCAGGTGGGAAAAGATGTGTTCTCCACCCTCACATCAGGGCCAGACGGTGGGCTTATTTTGATCTTGCGGAAGATGATGTAATGGAGCTGTATCCCAGCACATGTTTAATGAATGCAGTTTACTCAGTTCTGGCCTGTTCCTCATGCAAGGCTAGTGGCAGGCTCCATCATCATCATTATCATTCCTGCGTGTGAACCAGCCCGGCTGGGTCTCTGCGGGCCGGAGCGGTGCAAGATTTCACACTGCCAGCAGTCTGATCTGAGGGGCTTCCAAGACTAAGCCCCTTGCAGCTCCCACGTTTTCATATGAACAAAAAAAATAAGAGGATAAAAAATGGCTCCAGGCTTGAATGGATTCCTTGGTTCAAGGGAAAAATGTAAATAACATCTATCACTGTGCAACCACCACCCCTCGTCTTTTTTTATTTTGCTTTGAATCCCCTTTGTTGCTACCGAAATACTACTGGATGCCCATTGAACTGTGTCATCTTCGACAAACTGAGTAGATTAAATGAAAGAAATGTGAACAAATGTTTTACTGACAGGCTACAAAGTGTCTAAAGATACAAGCAGCCTAGATAAAGGAACTCCACCCACTCAGCATTCAGCACCACCAGTATACTGATCACCGCCTGATCATCTGGAATC
>JBBJLR010099764.1:0-10100 GCA_037577145.1 Brachypetersius gabonensis | reverse complement strand
CTGAACCAGTGAAGAACCAGGAGCAGATGATTCCAGATGATCAGGCGGTGATCAGTATACTGGTGGTCCTGAATGCTTAGTGGGTGGAACCCCTTTATCTAGGTTCCTTGTCTCTTTAGGCACTCTGCAGCCTGTCAGTAGAACATTTGTTCACAGATAAGACAGTTTGACAAGTATAATATAGTTTTTTGTGCCAACAAGATTATTCAAAGCAAAACATGAGGAAATGAGGGGATCAGGACTTTTGTTGTATGTATATCGGCTTCTGACCTTTAATGAAGAGGGTTAAGGGGGCTGATAGCTGCTCTGTCTAGTTAATTATAAACTACAGAGTGCAGCTGTACGTCAGTGGAGCTGATAATGAGTGCAGATTCAGGGTCAGTGGACCTGAAAAGGCTGTTTGGTGAATCTTACCAAACATTTAAAAAAATTTTTACTTAAAACCTGTTTTCTGCTGGTCAGTAGTGTTAAAATACTAATATTACAATACAAATAACATTAATACACTAATTAGTTTGGTTTTATTTGTGGCAATGTGTTCTCTTAACCATTTCCAGACCTCATGGAAGCGCAGTATCACTTGTAGCTCCATCAGATACCTGGTTTGGCTTTTTATTTACCATATTATATTAAATTAGGTGTTAATGGAATTTTATAAATCCATACAGTGACTGGGGGCATCGAGCAGAAATCAGTTCTTTTAACCAGCTCACAAAATATCAACTACTTTTATTCTGTGTTTTGGTGGCAGAAAAACTCACTGCTGATATAAAAATGGCTTCAAAAAGTTTGCATAGGGGTCCGGGACTTTTGCACAGAACCGTAATTCCAGTATTTTGTCCAGTGGTGGATGTCATGATAGGAAATGTACATATTTGTCCAGTAATCTGCGTACACAGAACAGGATGTCTCCTGTCCTGTGGTTTCGTGTGTGTTTTCCAGCTCTTTCAGCTGTAATTGTTTAAGCGGCTGAATGGACTTTACAGTCTCTTCCTGCAGTCTTTGTCTCTTGGCCTCTCCAGATGATGCCATTAACTGTGATGAGAGCAGAGTAAATCCCCCTTGCTGTGATAAGGCCAATGACCGTACACTGTAAGGGCGGGGTGGGGGGGGGGCAGGATGCTTGTTTAGGCCTGATGAATTGTGGGGGGGTGGAGAGAAAACAGAGCGTGTGCACTTGAACCCTGTAACCCCAGGATTACCCACGAATGCTCTGCCAGGAACGGCTGAAAATAGCAGCGTGTTTTCACCCGGGTTCACAGAGGTCGGGGTCATTTAGCTGTGTTGTGACTCTCCTCTCAGGGCCACGATGATCAGACCTGCCTTATCTACTCGGGTCAGTCACCCCTAAACACAGCAGAGGAGTCAAAACAAAGATTTACCCAAATAAAAAAAGATTACATCAAATAAAGCAGATTTGAAATTGGAAGATATGAAGAGACATTTTATAGTTCACTACACTACACATGTGTGTATGGCTATATTATACACTATACACCGTAACGGTCTGTTTTTCAGAGCAAACTTTTGGTGTCTGAACTCTGATGTTCTGATCCCTGACGTTCTAATGAAGTTCTGAACTCTGATGTTCTGCTGTGTTTTCAGGGAAGTGTTTTCTTTACTGTAATGGACTGATGGACCACATCTACGTGTGTCAGAACAGGACCACCTGCAGCACCTGGTACAAAACACCCACCCACTTCAGCGGCACCCTGGTAGGTACACACACACACACACACACACACGCACTCACCCATCACACGCACACACAACACACAACCACACACACTCCACACACATAGAGACACACCCAAATGTGTGCACACACACATCCACCACTCACAAAGACACAGACACACACCTCACACACACACACACACCTCACACACACTAGGGCTTAACTGATGAGAAACATATACTTTGTTACCAACACCAGTTTAAGGAGGTTAACAGGTGACCGGTGCAGATTTGCCGCAGTCGGATGTGGAACATTGTTGGTGCTGTTGGATCAGTGTAATTTCTCAAAGACGTTTTTTTCTTTCCCATAAGGATGCATTTGTGAAAATCACTCGTTACGAGGGTCTGCGGTCTCTGTGGAGCGGCCTGCCTCCAACACTGTGAGTCACTTTCAGATTAACAAGATAATGTTTATTATAAGGGGGGTAAAGGTGGGAGAGCCCAGCACTGGGTTTGTCTTCATCTGCTCCGGCCTCTCCTCGCTGGGGTTTAAAGGTGAAAAAGAGGTTGAGCAGTTTTAGGACACTTCACTTTCTCACACACAGGCACAAACATCGTCATTCATAATAAGACAGATCAATAATCCACATTAATAAAACAGATTAATAATCCACATTAATAAAACAGATTAATAATCCACATTAATAAAACAGATTAATAAATTACATTAATAAACCTGATTAATGAAACCGATTAATTAGCCACATTAATAAGAGTGCATAGGGTTTCAGCAGAGTCTTAAAAATCTAAAGGCCTTAAGAGCTTCTGTTTAGGTCTTTAATGTGTATTTTAACACTTCTCTTCTTTTGGTCAGATGATTAAAGGTGTGACACATGTCACAACAAAAAAAAAACATTCCTCTGAAACTGGTCAGGTTCAGGGACTGGACTGGAATTGAAAGTCTTTGAAAGTCCTTCAGGAAGTCTACAGAACTGTTCCTCAAGCATACATTAAAATACAAGAGACTCTGGATCTCTGGAAAATATGAAAAAATGACAAACCCTTACTTGGTTTGAGGTGACCAAGACCAAGACATTTACATTTATGTCTCTGACCAAGACATTTACAGTAAAGACAGTAAAGGTCGGCTGAAAGCGGGTGGGAAAAGTGCAGTGATGTTTGTGTGTCTTCACACATTTGTTTTATAGGAACCATGCAATAATTTTTTTTCTCCAGAATAAAATCTAGTTATTAATGTAACACTTTAATTAATGCCACTCCTGTGGGTTTTATTGCCCAGATCTGTGTGTTTGTAATCTAAAGTGATAAGACTGTTGTGTTTGTTGCGAAGGGTCATGGCTGTTCCCGCCACGATTATTTACTTCACATGCTACGACCAGCTGAGGGTCTTCCTGCGCTATGGCATGGGTTACCAGGGCAACCAGGTGCCGCTCATAGCGGGAGCACTGGCCAGACGTGAGTCCAAGTCCAGTCCAATTCCTCACCTGATTTCCAATGAGTGAGCGTACATCTGTACAGTGGAGCTCCATCTGACACTGTCTCTGTGTGTGTCTGAATGTCTGCATGCGTGTGTCCATGCGCGTGTGTGTGTGTCTGTCTCGTGTTTACATTTGTGTGTGTGTGTAGTCGGGGCGGTGACAGTGATAAGTCCTCTGGAGCTGGTGCGCACTAAGCTGCAGTCCCGGCAGCTCTCCTACCGCGAGCTGCGAGTGTGTATCCGCTCGGCTGTGGCTCAGAACGGCTGGCTTTCACTCTGGAGGGGTCTAGGGCCCACCGTCCTGCGGGACGTCCCGTTCTCTGGTCAGTATGTCTTCACTGTCCCACATTTATTGTTTTGCTGCTACTTGTTAATTCCCTGTTTATTATTATTATTATTATTATTATTATTATTATTATTATTATTATTAACAACAATAACATCAGCAAAAACGTCCCTCACGGAAAGTTAAAAAGTTAAAGTTGGAGGCACCAGAATGGGACTGCTGCACCATTAGTAACCACCTAGCAGCACCATAGCAACCATCAGTAACCACATTGGAACACCATAGCAACCAGATAGTAACAACCACAGTTACCATAGTAACCGCGCAATCACACTTTCTCTCAGAAATGCAACCTAACTATTATTATTATTACTACTACTAATACTAATATTAAGAGTAATAATTTCATAATTGTGTGTGTATTTGTGTGCAGCTCTGTACTGGTTTAACTATGAGCTGGTGAAGGCGGAGCTGTGTCAGCGGTACCAGAGGCCACAGACATGCTTCTCCGTGAGTTTCACCGCGGGCGCCGTGTCCGGAGCTGTAAGTGAACCGTTCAGAAATCCACTGACTCTGATCTGAACTGATCAGGAAGACGAACTGAACTGAACTGAACTGAACAAAGAGTACTGAACTGGACATTAAACACTCTTACCATCTTACAGACTTAAATATCACAACACAGTTTAACCACTTTCAGGGCGTATCATAAGACACTTTAATATTTGCTATGCACCATTCAATATTTACTTTGTTTTATTCTCTATCTACGATGCATTACTCGCTGCCTGCTGTGCTGTATTCAGTGTATAATATGGATTACTCAATACTGACTATCAATTAGTCCATATCTACCATAGTAAGAAAATAGGCTCATGATTCGTTTGATGCATAATTCTATCCTCACATTTTTATACATTTAAATATTCATACAATATTTAGGATAAAGTAAAATAACGACTGTGTTTATTTTGGGTTGTTGATATTCACTGATTTAACACTATAAACAGTAGTTACGTAAACTTTTATGATTATAGACTGCTTTTTTTCCACTGTGGACGTTACATTATTGCAAATCTATGAATTATTCAGAAAGGTTCTTCAGCTTCTCACTGTTGTAACTACAGAACTAAAGTGTGGACCTTCTTCTTCATGGTATTAGTAGTATATCCGTCTGTTTATCTAACATTGTTTTGTCAGAAAATATTGTGATTATCAATTGGAGATCATATTCACCCCTAATGGTAGAACCTCTTGTTGAATGGTTCTATATAATCTTCGGTTCCATGAGTACCTTGTTGTGAGATCAGTGTTTACAGTCGTGGTGTTCAGATTAGAAAGTGATTGGAAAGTATTATTCTGTGCCTCTAAACTGGGTCAGGATTACATAAGAGCGTCTTATCTGAGGATCAAGGAGCCGTTTCTGAACTCTTGGGCTCCATTAACGAGTGAAAGTTTAAACAGGAAACTTTGTCCTCTGTGGGTCGTCCTTGGAAGGGCTGCGATTTTACCCAAGGATCTAAAATAAATGACCCTTAAAGAGTTTCAGAAGCAGAAAACTTTACTGATCCCAGAGGAAGACAGCACAGACCCAGAAACTAGAACAAATATAAAATTATATTATAAAATCAAAATAAACACTCTAGAAAATGGTGGATATAAACACCATCATGATCAATTTTATGTAACAGTGACATAAGAAGTGTATATTCTGTATAGATATCTGTATCAGTCCAATATGGGCCAGAATCACTTGATCTGATATTTCAAAAAGGTTAAACGGTCACATAAATGCCGAACTAAACTTTGATCAATGCGCTGTAAAGAGAAACACAGATGGGGACACAAGTAACACAGATGAGCAGCAGGGCTGCGTCCCAAACGGCTCCCTGCTCCCTACATAGTGCACTAAAATACATACTCCTGCACAAACAATGTAGAACACCTCCAACACAGAGACACTGGAGACTCATGTGTGCAGAACTCCATGTGTGCAGAACTCCAGAGTGGACACACTGGGACCATATGGGGGTAGAAACTCTTAAAACGTACACAGCGCCCACTAGAGGGAGCCAGTTCAGATTCAGACAGATAGTATTGGATGAGTGGTATCATCCAGCAGTAAGCATGTGTAAATAATCAGTTGCATATTTATTGGTAATAAATGTTGTGGTTATTTAATCGTAGTGAGAAGATTGAGAAGGTAGGGTGTCCGCAAGCTTTCGATTGAGGGTGCCGTTAATTGCTGTGCTGTAAGTCTGGATGCTGATGGGCTGGATGGGTTCTGGACAGGGTGTGGATGTTGATTAGGAGCGTGTGTTTGTCCTCAGGTCGCCGCGGTGATGACGCTGCCGTTTGACGTGGTGAAAACGCGCCGCCAGATCCAACTGGGGGAGATGGAGGTTTCAGGAGGTACGATGGGATTTTTTTCTCTCGTTAATTCGTCTCTTTTATTAAACCTTTAAGATAAAATCAATTTTGTGTAATAAATTACCAATAATAAAAACAAAGGAAATCGCTGAATGAGAAAGTGTGTCCAAACTTTTGACTGGTAGTGTATGTTACTTCATCAAATATCAGTTTGAACTACAGATTAAGTCTAGATCTGACATTTGTTGATACCAAGTTGATTCCAGTGCTCTCAGAATCCTTACTAATATACACACCAAGTTACATTTACATTTGATTTGAATAACTTTTATAAACATTAGGTAGGACTTGAACATTCCTGGCTGTTTGTTTGTTGGATGCTTTCTAAACTGTCGGGACGCTTTCGCAGCCCCTCTGAAGAAGCCGTCCTCCACCTGGCACATAATGAAGAGGATCTGGAGTGAGACAGGCTACCGGGGGCTGTTCGCAGGTATGTGCTGGAGCTGTGGGTTAATAATACCTGGCTAAGACTGCTGGAGTACAGTTAAAGACTCTGGCCCATCAGTTTCCTCCAGCCCTCCATCAGGGACCAGGTTCAGAACTCAGCTCCTGGATGGAGGTGTTTGGGTGATGAACCTCTCTGAACCCAGCAGTGAGGTTCACCACCCCAATAACACCTGGATTGTGGGGGTCCGGCAGTCAGAAACCGACCAATCATGAACAAGGTAGAGGGGCTGATAAACTGCAGACGAGCCTTAGTCAGTAATTATACACCTGTAGAAGAGCTTTAGGGTCGTGGGTTCTAATAAAGTGGCCAGTTAGGGTCAGCGCAAGGTGGGTGTTTCCAGTAAAGTGGCCAGTGTGTGGAAACACAATGAAGAGGATTGGGGGAAATAAACCAGTCTTCTATACTGAACCTGAATCCCCTCTGTCTCATTTTTAAACCTGATGTCGGTTCTTGCAGGCTTCCTCCCGCGGGTGATCAAGGTGGCACCGGCGTGTGCGGTCATGATCAGCACGTACGAGTTTGGGAAGGCTTTCTTCCAGCAGCGCAACGAGGAGAAAAAGCGGAGAGGATTGTGAGGTTCTGCTGGCCTTAACTTCTGTTCTCACTGAAGAGTTGCTGGACGGGGACAGGGGGACGGGGACACGTCCTCCGCATTGAAACTGTCTTTACCCCAGACTCTGCACGGCTCCTGCCCGAGGAAGTGATGAGCGCGAATAAAGCCGGGTGCGTTTACAGAAGACGGCTGGTCCACAGGCGGACTTTTAACTTGAATCTGTCAGGCTGCACTGCATGGACAAAAAAACACTGCTTCATTACTGCTGGACATTATTGCATCTGATCCACAATGTAACATATTTACAGAAACTGACCTGGATTTGACTAAAGTTCTACTTCATCAAAACAACCACAGAAAATACCGTGATTGGTCAGTAGAAAGAAAGCATGGTGATGGTTAGATTATTCATTAGCATATTACAGCATTGTCATTTTTGGGAAAGCCATATACTTTGCAGCCTTAATGCATGTTAGTCCCCTGAAAGGTGACTCATCACACACTGAATCGGCACCAAAGCATGCTGGGAAAAGCTCTACCTCTACATGCAGGAGCAAATATTTACTTTAGTGAATATGAATTTTCAGTGAATGCTCTTGAGTGAAATGGCTTCTGGCCTCACGTGGCCTCTGTTCAGGTTTCCAGACACGTGACCAGACCCTTCTGCTCTGGTTTACAGGAGCGCCACCTGCTGGTCATTCCGTGCACACATTAGTGTCACCCAGGGAGAAAACGGATGAGCGCTGAAACAGCCAAATGGTCTTAAGTTTTGTTTTATTTTTTTTTAATGGTAGCAGCCAATGCGTTTCTGGTAGAGCAATTGTTTAAAAGGGAATTCCCTCAGTTTTTTTTCCTCATAATTCAATGTAAACACAGACTTTAGAGTGGGTTTGGTGTGAACTGGTTTCTCTGTTGATGATGTAAAATAGTGAATTTGAGCTAAATCTCTTTTCTTTGGGGACTATTTTACCTCACGACGCCCTGCATGTGTCCCTCCACCATGAATGGGTTTAGTTTTAGGACAAAAATCTTTTTAGAACTCTGGTAGAACGTGTCAGGCAGCGCAACCAGAACCATCTGATGAAGAACTTTCTGAGCGGAGCTTTTAGAAGCAGACGTCTGGTTCTATTCACCTCCACTGTGAGTTTCTCCAGAATGGAGCATTTCAATTAAAACCCAATCAAACCTCTATGTTTACATCTTATTCATGTATTCATTAATTTGGAAAAATTCCCATTTAACTATCACTCTTTTATTAGAAATGAAAGCTGGAAGTGAGTTCTTTAAGTCTTGAGTCGTTTTTGTGTTGTTAAACAACTATTGTGATGGAATCGGAAAGAGGAGGAGCTTGATGTTGGTCTGTTTACAGGGTTTTAAAGCCCTGATTTTCCAATAAATATGGTCCTGTCAAGTGTGTTCTGCCTGTTGTACACGATTAAAGTGGACAAAGTAAAGCAGAAATAGTTCAAGTTCTCTAAATAAGTCTTAAAGGGAACGAGACACTCCTCTGATTAAACAGGGCTGAAATATCAGCTGAGAGCCGTCCTGGGATTAGTCGTGTGCTCTCA
This sequence comes from Brachypetersius gabonensis, assembly GCA_037577145.1. Taxonomy (NCBI): domain Eukaryota; kingdom Metazoa; phylum Chordata; class Actinopteri; order Characiformes; family Alestidae; genus Brachypetersius; species Brachypetersius gabonensis. The sequence goes on along the minus strand of JBBJLR010099764.1, from coordinate 1,640 downwards.
GCTGCCATTTCCAGTCAGAAAGAAGGGAAAGAACTGGTGTTCCAGCTTTTCAATACAGTTTGTAATAAAAAAAAATATTTAAATGATGAATTTTGTGTGTGTGGCCTTGGAGTTTGTTTTATGTATTGAAATTGCTGTTCAGAGGTCAACAGAAAGGAGGTGGTTACTATCGTGGAAAGTCCTTCCGTGGTCGTGGTTGGTGTGGTCGGTTACGCCTGACCCCGCGTGGCCTGCGATCCTTCAAGACCGTCTTTGCTGAGCACATCAGTGACGAGTGCAAACGTCACTTCTATAAAACCTGGTAAGAACGATATCAAGGCAAAGCAATTCATTTCTTTCTCTCTCACATCAGAAGTTGCTGGTAGAGGTGTACATTTCAGAGTATACCATTAGATTACAGTTCTGTAGGAATTTATTCAATTCAATTGTATTTATATAGTGCTTTTTACAACCACAAAGCAGCTTTTACAGGATGCAGGTCCTAGCCCCTAGCGACTAAGCCAAAGTCAACAGAGGCGAGGAAGAAACCTCAGGAGGAACCAAGACTCAAAGGGGGAAAACATCCTCTTCAGGTCGACCCGGAGAGAAAGAAAAGCGTGTCTTTATGGGGGATAGATAACCAGAGAAGGCCTTCAAGAACAAGATTATTGATGGCGTTCGGTCAGGTATGATCTATATGGTGACCGCAGTCTGTCTAGTCTGTCTAGTGAAATAGTGGTCAGTCGTGTCAAATGCAGCACTAAGGTCAAGCAGAACCAACGGAGAGACTACTTTGTCAGCGTACAGTAAAAGATAATTTACTATATTAACTAAGGCTGTTTCTGTGCTATGATGAGGCCGGAAACCAGATTGAAATTTTTCACATATCCGTTTTTTGTGTAGTAATGAATATAACTGGTGGGCCTTGACTTTCTCTAAAATCTTAGACAGAAATGGAAGGTTAGTAATAGGTCGATAATTTGAGAGCTTGCATGGATCAAGGTGCTTTTTAATTTTTTTAACAGAGGTTAATAACTGCGAATTTAAAGGTATTTAAATTCTATTGAGAATTCTATTGAGAATCTTCCAGAAATATCAACTTCATTTGACGCTCCATCTTATCCAGCAGACCTAGATAACCTAACTGTGTTGATTTAATCAATAGGACTGAGAGATGTCGATACAGTGTGAAAAAAATAAAACATTAGGCACACTTCTATGTCACAATAAAGCAATAAACATGCAAAGGAAATTTCTGTAAAAGTTAACTACACTCATTTTTAAATTTTTAACATTCTAATGATTTTGTGAATATGTTCAGTCAAGGTTTTCAGGGTGTCGATCACCTCCTGTTGTCTACTCTTTATCTCATTTAGTTCTTTTGGTGTGATGGGGGTGGGAGTACGGGGGTCTAGGAGCGGTTCTAAATGATAACTCTCACTGTTAAAGTCATTAGAGTAGATACATCACGAGCTAAAACTACAGAGCAGATTGAGATACCTGTACATCCCCTCGCTGTGTGTGACTGTCCCCTCGCTGTGTGTGACTGTCCCCTCGCTGTGTGTGACTGTCCCCTCGCTGTGTGTGTGGCCGGATTCTCTTCGGTTACCACCAGCTAGGTAACACACCCATTTTCTGACAAAGCCCGCCTCTTTCGGCTG
>JBBJLR010099753.1:0-10100 GCA_037577145.1 Brachypetersius gabonensis | reverse complement strand
AACAGTAAAGAAAACAAAAACGTCCTGTTATTTAGTTCTTTTGTCATTTTCTCTGTCTGTATGCACTTTAAGATTTGATTATAAAATATAAAATTATATTTAAATATTATTATTATTATTATTATTATTATTAATATTATTATTATTCTCCTCAGTTTAAATGCTGCTGATCAATTTGAATGAATTATTATTTATTGATTATGGGTTTTTTTTAGCATTAAATGGTCAAAACTGGTTTACAGTTTAAATACAGATAAAATTTTAATTTTAATTTTTAGGCAAATTGATGCACTTTAAGACAGACTAAAAAACAATATTGCCGCCCTATTTTTTTTTTTGTTGGCAATATTTGGCACGTTTCTATCCACTACACGAATGAGGAGGTCGAACTGGTCTCAAGGTACTTTTTGTGGCTCTCTTCATTTTTCACAGCCAGTGTGCGACACTAACTTACAATAACAGAACATTGATCATTTTTTTACTTTAAATGTATTTTCATATATGACCGGGAGAGCGAGCGGGAGCGGGGCGGAATCGTCAGAAATTCTGCGGGAGTGGAATTTACTTCATATCTCCTGCTCTGAGCTGTGTGCTCTTATTCGGCGCAAAAAAAACCTACTCCCTGTGGCAAAAATAGCATGTTCCCCGGGTCACACGTGGCAGGTGGACTTTAGTGACGAATTAAACAAAGCCTCGAGGCAAAGAATTTGCCTGGAACATTTTTTGTAATCGAAACATTCGAGTTACTCGAATAATCGTTTCAGCCCTAAATCAGACCCAACATTAAAACCACTGATAGGTGAAGTGAATAATTACATCTAATTATAGTGACTATGTGTCACATATTTGGCAGCAAGTTCCTAAAGTTGATGTGTTGAAAGCAGGAAAAATAAGTATGAACAACTTTGACAACTGGCCAATTTGTGATGGCTAGACAACTGGGCCACACTGGGGTGGATCTTGTTGTGCGTTCAGTGTTTAGTACTTACTAAAAAGGGTTCAAGAATAGATGAATGGATGAATGGTGACCTGGTGACAAGGTCATGGGCACCCAATGTTCACTGATACATGGGGAGTGAAGGCTAATCCTGGCTTTGGTCAAAATCTGTTAGAACACACAGTGCATTGGAACATGCTATGTATAGGGCTGTGCAGCCCTAAGCAGTCAGAGCGCCCATGCTAAGTCCTGTCCACTGCTGAAAGCACCTACAATGGGCACATGAGCACCAAAACTGGAGCATGGACTAATGGTACAGGGCGATCAGGTCTGATGAACTACACTATGGACAAAGGTTTTGGGACACACCTCTTAATTATTAAATTGAAGTATCCCTTACTTCTAATGAAGAGCAATCCTAATGCTTCAGCATACCAAGACATTTCAGACAATGCCACACTTCCAGCTTTGTGGACACAGTTTGGGGAAGAACCTGTTCTGATCCAGCAGGACTGTACCCCAGCACACAAAGCAAAGTCCATAAAGAGATGGTTGGATGAGTTTGGTGTGGAAGAACTTGACTGGCCCAGAGCCCTGACCTCAACCCCGTCCAATACCAAAATCTTGGAATAGTGGAAGCTGTTATAGCTGCAAAGCAGGACCAACTCCATATTAAAGTTTATGTATTTGAATGCCATGTCATTAAAGTCCTTGTTGATGTAATAGGCAGGCATCCCAATACTTTTGTCCGTTTAGTGTACATTTTCTTTTACATCATGTGGATGGCTGGGTGCATGTGCCTTGCTTACCCAGGGATAGGAAGACACCAGGATGCACTATGGAGAGAAGCATGGGCACCGGTACCATTATAGCAGGAGGGGGACATACCTCCCACCAACTTTGACAAACCCCCAACCCCACGAACAACAGCCAAGACTTTGCATGTGCACATCAACACCAAATATTACACTTTGGTTCCTTCAAAACTAAAGGTATACTGATATTTGCCCTTGTATTAAGTGATGGACAGAGAGGGAGAGGGGAGGCCTGACCAGGTGCAGATCACTAAGCCAAATAAACACCACCAGCACCAGTGGCCAATCAGAGAGGAGTGTATAAATTGGATTTGGGGAAAGGAGTCAGGTGAGGTATTGGCATTGGGTTGCACGGAGAACAACATACTAGGAAAAAAAAACATAAACTGCTTGTGTGTGTGTGTGTGTGTGTGTGTGTGTGTGTGTGTGTGTGTAATCCTCTTTTGGATACTAAAAAAAGCGGTGGAAACTGATTTTTGAAAGTGTGAACAGGTTTCAGATCACACATCTCAATTATCATGATCTTTTTAAAGCTTTCAAAGGCTGCCCTCTAGCTTGCTCCCTCTCTCCTAATTTCTCACCCACTTTCCCTTCATCACATTCCCATTCTGCTTCTCTCTCTCTCTTTCTCTCTCTCTCTCCTTCTCTGAAAGTGAGGTGGCTAAGTATAGAGCTGAAGGGTGAAAGAATAAGCATGATAATGTGATGATTCAGAAGTCAAGGTGCTGATGATAATTATTATTATTTCAACAAAGACTCTTTGTCACTCTCTGCTGCGCCCACCCTCTTCTTGCTCTACACTGTGTGTGTGTGTGTGTGGGTGTGTGTGTGTATGGGCGGGAGGTTTCTCCCACTCAAGAAGGTCTTGCTGTCCTTGTTTGACAAGAATATCTATACTGTATGTGTTAGGCGAAGACAGTAGAGGAATAAAAGACCAATGTGTCTTTGAATTTTTGAGAGAAAGATGAATCAAGAGACTGTAGCAGTGCATATCCAGGACTTCTCATATCTATTTGCAATAAAGACTAACAAGGTTCAAAGATCTGGGATGTGTGAATCACAAAAACATGATGGTAGTCAGAACTATACTAGTTAGCACAGGAATCTTAGAGAAACTGTGCACTTAAAAAAGTCGTTTGCAAAACAGATTTAGGTCAGAAATGTCTATAAATGAGAAACCCACCACTTTATCTCCTTATGAGATTTCTAATTGTTTGTTAATGCTAAGCTAACACTGGTGCACATGAACTTTTTGCCATTCTAGATTAATCATGACAATTTGTAAATGTATTCCATACATTTTCTTTGAACTAAATAACAAATAGTAACATTTTTACCATGTTGCAGTTTTACCAATTTTTTTTTTTTTTTTAGCAAAGATCGCTAGTGAAAAGATGTCACAATTCTCCATTTCTAACAATTGACTGAAACATTTGACTGTGGCAATATATTTTTAATCAGGACTTCCAGTGCTTTTTTTTTCACAAAACTGATCCCGCACATTCCACCGATTCCACTGTCACTTTCTAATTACGCTGGACGTGAATCAGACAAAGAAGGCCTTTCTGGTGAGAGAGCTTATTTAGCGATGTATATTTGAATTTGAAGGTTCCCCACTGGTACGTTGGTGATGAATGATAAACCATGGCTCAAGCATCAACATGAAAGACAGGTGAAATTAATAACATTGATTACCTTGATACAATGGTACCTGTCAAGTCGATGGAATATATTAGCAAGTGAACAGCCTAAAGATCTGAGCAACCAAATTGGTGGATGTTGCTTTGACACACACCACCCACCAACCTTCCAGAAAAAGTGCACTCATGGTAGCAGTACAGTAATCCCCCACTTATCACGGGGTTACGCATTCACCCACGTATAGTGAAAAAATGCATTGTTGTGTTTTGGTAAAAAAAAAAAAATTCCTAGAAACCCATAAACCCATATTCGCCTCTTGTAATTAAAATATTTAAATTCCCACAGAGATATGCAGGTTTTCGGAGAATTAAACTTGATCTACTTGGGATAAAAATACAAATGAGGACTTGTTGGAAGGGTCTCCTGGAGATCTACCGAACTGTGGAGTTTGAAGTGTCTAAGTATTTTCCCCGCCGAGGTATGCCACACGGACGGTCGCGACAAAAGTATTGGGACACCATGGCAAGGTGTACGTATCCCCTTGTGTGAAAACATCCAGAAAAAATATATTTATTGCCACAAAAAAGCAAAAAAGGCAGAGGATATTTGCAGTTTCCACATTATTGTGGGGATTTCTGAGTTTCGTTCTCAAAAAAACCCTCGTGTGACTAAATCCACAACTCCTGATCCACGTAAAACTGCGGGATTACTGTATTCCCAAATGGCAGTGGCCATTTCAGTGGGATAATACACTCACAGAATTGTCCAAGAATGGTTGAGCATTACAAAAAGTTCAGTTAGTGCTGATTTCAAATTCCCAATGTGCTGGACCCAGATACCACAGCACACCTTCAAAGGTTTCGATGGGTCAGAATTGTTTTAGCAGCATGAATTGGAGCTTTACAATATTTGGCAGATGGTTTAAATGTCATGGCTAATCTGCATATGTTAACAAATCAATGCTATTTTATTTGTTGATTTTATCAAACCAAAACAATCTGTTCATTATCACCCATCTGTTCATTGTTATCTATCTATTTTTTTTACCTGGGTTTTCACAGTCTCATAGTTCAGACTGAGGCTGAGATGCCCTTTCGTCTTCACTGTGTTGTGTCCAAAGCACAGGAGCTGGTTTTCCTTGAACGAAAGGACAGATCATGTGCTAATATCTGCAACATGCATCATCGCACAGCAGCCACGTCTGTTAAACACCTGCCAGTCACTAATATTTGATAAAACTGTATTGCATCTCACACAGTCACATGAACAAAGAATCCTTCAGCTATTACTGAACTGAAAGGCGAGAATAAAGCAAGAGTAATTCCCTTCTTCTACAAGTCCTCGCTTCACCAGTAGGAGGTTACTTTTTCAAACTCCTCTCTCTCTCTTTCTCTTTTATTCCCCTTGTCATTCTCTTTCTGTCCTCCCTGCCACTCATCTCTTCCTATGTGAGACAGAGGACCTTTTGGAGAAAAAAAAAACTTTTCTGTACATACTACGTACCGCTCTCTCCCTTTAGCTCTCTCTCTCCACTCCCTCCAGACATATTAATAGACTATTCAAAAGAACATTTGTTTAATTGGTTTAGTTATACAATGCATAACATGAAGACACCACTGTTTTCCACAATGAAGCCTAATAGGAGGACAATGCCTGTCAATATGTTTATGATTACTCTTTTTTCCATTTTTTTCACATCAGTTAAATGCAATCTCCTTACATTCCCAACCAAAAACGATTCAGTCACGAAAGCATTCATGAAATTGTTCCAGAATTTCTAAACCTATTCTAAAGCATTTAGCAGAAGGATTTTCTAATGCGCTGCTCATTTCTGGATGTATACTAGATTTTGTAAGAAAAACAACCTGAGAAATAACAGCACATATATTTTCGTCATTATACAGTGAATTGGTAACATCTGTAAAATAAAATCTTGCAATGATCGATTTGAATTGTTTCTTGAGTTTTTATATCCAAACGCACATTTAACATCATCCACTGTTTGGATTACTCACAATCGCGTATAATCGACAAAAATGGCTCTGGAGGGATTTTATATGGTGTCACATAATGGCATCACACAGTGACCTTTTTCTGGTTCCGTTTAAAATGAATTTATCCATCCATGTTTGTGAAGTGCACAAAAGGAAAAATGGATCTACAGCACCAGGAAGGGTTCCATTGCTGTTACCATTCAAATAACCTTGTTGGAATTATGTATGTCCTTTTTGTTAAGCTGGAGCCTCTCCTGCACTGCGGTTCTGTTTTTCCCCCTGCTGTAGAACTTCTGAGTTAAAACTGCTTTTGGTGCTGAATCAGGAGTGCTGAAGCTGAGAAAACTCACCAAAGAAAGGGGTGTCTAAGACTGGATTTGGTGTGAAGGAACAGAGCTGGGTGCAGAGATGTGATGTTGGTGTGTTACATCCAGACCTCCAAGGAAAAATTCACATATATTGTGTGTTTGCAATGGTCTGTTTGTTCTTGGGATTTTCTGTTTAAACTCTTTTCTGTTTTTTCTGTTTTTTTTCTGTTTATATATATATATTCCTTATATTTTGAAAGTCCGGTGCTTATACAGAAGTATTGGTATATACAAAACTCACAAGCTGTTTTTTTTTTTTACTGAAAGGCCTTATCATTTATTTAGCAGTACAACTTTACTATCATCAGAGAACATCAATTGCAAATGTTTTCATTTAAACTCTGATATCCACACTGCATCAGCGTAATTGGCATGTGAAAGAAATGAGAAGGATGAGGGTGCGTGCCTTTGGGGAGCTTTTGTTGATTTATCAAACGGAAAAATCCAAACAGGCAAAATGAAAACGACTTGGCCGTAGTCCAGTCATGTTTTCTGCTCATCCCTCAGTTCTCTTCTCCACAACAGAGATGAATTATTGACAGCTAGGAGGCTGTGATTTGGTTTAAAGTGTGTGGCTGCAGATAAGTATTTACAAGCTTGTACTTGGCACTCACTGCAGGTGAAGAGTGTGTGTTTGTGTATTTTGGCACATAGCGTGGTGTGTTTCATGCTAAACTCCACACAATTTATTTTTGTTTTGTTTTGACCACCTGCCCAATCTTGAGCTGGTTTTAAATACAGGTTGTATGTGCATGTGTGTGTCAGATCTGAGTGTGTGTGTGTGAGTGAAAATGTCTGTGATTATGCGGTTAGCACTGAGGGGATTTACTATCAGTGTATTCTGAGCTTAACCTGATAAATGAATTTAGAGGTATAGAATAGTCAGTAGCCACAACCCTACTGACATTACTGTATATATCTTACTTTGAACTTATACAGAATCTCTTTCTCCTTTTGCCTCCTGCTTTTGAGTTGTCTTCCTTTGATTATAAGGGTCCTTTATTAGCCTGACAATGTTTCAATGTTTCAATATCAGCACTGCCAAACATGCAAAGCTCTTTCTGCTTTCTTCTCGCTCTCTCTCTTTCTCATCAGTCACTGTGAATGCAGCGGGGAGGATAATTTTAGCATGCCCACCCCAACAGCAATTCTGAGCACTATTATCCTGGGTATGGGGGAAGGGGGGGTGGTATAAATATATAAAATAAAAACAATGGGCTTTAAATATCTTACTGTGCCGGCTCGCATAAAAGAGTAGATGATTTGCAACCCTTTCTCCAAATTAGGGACCATGTGTTACTGAACCACACCACAATTTTTTAAGCTGAACTAAATGTAAGATTTTTATAACACATACATACATACATACATACATACATACATACATACATACATACATACATACATACATATGTGTCTATGCAATAGTGCCAGATTTCTATGGATTCTGGGGCTGCCTGTTCTGCTTCTCTTCTGCTGCTCTCTTGTTAACGCATACGCCGAACAAAACTGCAGACACGAACACTATGAGGATTGCTCAAGACATATTTATTTATGCAAATGTATTACTGCAGCCTAAACACAGTGACCCTTTATAACCCCTCTCATAGCGAAGGGGAAGCCCATCCAGGGGTCAGTGGCAGGGGCCGTCATCGGTGGCATCATTGGCGCTCTGATCATTCTGAGTCTGATCGGAGCTGGGGTGGCCATGTACCGCAAACGCCTGCAGAGCGCTGAAAATGGAGAGTGAGTGTGAAAACATATATCTCTTTACGCCTTCTAAGCATAATTTTCTTGCACGTTCTATTTTCTCTCCCTCTCTCATTTCGAACCAATCTATTTTCATCTCATCCCTTTTCCATGCATTCTAATTTGCACCTCCACAGTGTGGCACTGAAACATAATTACAACTAACCTGACCTTGTGTTTCTTATGCAATCAGTGGGCCGCCCAAGCACAAGCCACCTCCCCCTGTGAAGACTGGCAGCTCAACTGAGATGGTGAGCCAACACTTTTGCCTGTCAGTCATGTCTGAAGTACTTGTCATTTTCAGACGCTGTATCAGTTTTTAGAACCTGTGGCATGTTCTGCACGCTTTATTTTAATATGGGGATTATGTGGGATGAGCTGAATTTGCTACATATTTGTTTGTAACTCTTTGAAAAACTTCCAACTGATCTAAACATTTCGGAGAATTAACAAAATGCTGCTTTTCCCATCTCCTGACTTTAGAGGGGAAACAAAATATATTCAACAAAATATAATAGTGGATATGACAGCAGCACTATGCAGTTGCATTTGCCAAACACTATACTCTTAATAACCAAGAATTGTTTGAAGTGATTTCAAGGAATGGCTCTTTAAAGAGATGCGAAATGTGAGTGTGAAGAAATGTTAAGTTCCTTTCATTTTAAATTTGAATTTGGACATGGGAAAGCATGCTTACTCATGGGAAGAATGGCTCTGATAATTCCATGCCTCATGAGTTGGCTCTAGTTTTAGAGTTGGGTAGAGACAGTCTGATTAGTTGCGAACACCCATGGTGTCTCGTCATGATTCTGTTATTATTTGATTTCCTGTTAAGAATGTGCATTTGAAGCAGATTTCCCATTCTGTTTGCAGTGAGAGGGATAAAGAGTGGCCTAGTTGTGTCTATTCTTTCTGTGTAGATCTGCATGTGTGTGAGTTAAGCAGTAGAAAGCGAGAGGTCTCACAAATAAAATCACGACTGTAATTAAATGGTCTCAGTCTTGAACCGAAGACATTACAGCCATAATGTTATTTGCAGCCTTGAGTGTTCTATTTCTTTCTTAGAACAGTTGTTTAAGTGGGTGTATTTACTCGAGTATCGGGCAGGGATGCTGCTTGATGTGATGCAGAACAGCCTGTTCAAACGCCTTTTATAAAAAGGGAATGCATCAGGCTGGCAAAGTACACACACTGACAAGTAACGATACTAACGATTTGATATTTTTCCTGCATCTAACTTGAGAACTGACTTCTCAGTCTCATGCACGGTATCCTTCCATAGTTTTAAAGAGGTTATTGATTGATGTGTATGTATATCTGACAAGTCAAATGTTTTCTTAACTAGGTCTTCTTTAAGTTTTTATGACTGGCAGAAATTGACTGACAGATATAGAAATAGCCATTCCTATCTTTCAGTCAATATGTTTGAAACAATAAGAAGGGCAATAGTCATATAAACTGGTGGGAAGAAGAGTTTGTGGTAATGGCAACTTCTTCCACCAAAAATGTAGTTTCCCCAAATAAAACCAAGGAGAATGCATTTTATCAAATTGAATGGTGAACAGTACAGAACTGGGTTTCATTATTTGAAAGTGACCATTCTGTCATATGTGTACACACCACAGCACCAAATTCTACCTCTGCATTTAACCCATTAACCAAGTGAAGCAGTGGGCACCCGGGGAGCAGTGTGTGGGGACGGTACCTTGCTCAGAGGGCCTCAGAGGTGCTTAGCGGTCTTGGGAATCAAACCCATGACTTTCTGATCACAGGTCAAACGCCCTAACCTCTAGGCTACCATTCGTTTGTATATTTGTCACCTTTCTATGTGTGTGTGTGTGTGTGTCTGTACAGCTTCATAAGCCGAAGGACCAAACAACGACTGTCACAGAAACTCAGCCCCTCAGCAAATACGAGCCAAACTACTATGAGACCACTCCTGCTGAACCAGTTACCGTAAGACCATCTTTTACTCCTCTATGTATTCTCATTTGGTACCTTTGTACTACTCAGTACAACATTGCTTTAAAAAAAATTATGTGCGGGCTTTTTTTGGGCAGACATTTTTTAAATATCGTGGGTGAGGGCGGGCGGGTCTAAAAATTACAAAATGCATTTCAGTATCGATAAAAATGTGTTGTAACCAGGTTCGAATTACCACAAGGATCTCCTAGTTCCACTCGCAATCACAATCAGGAAGGCCCTCACAATTCATTGATGCACTGAACAGTCACGATTTCCTCCTCCTCACTGTTCCTCCTCGCAACCAGCGCTTTGAGTGAGTGCGTGTTCAGTTCTGCAGCTCGCGTGCTGGAAGCGCGTCCAAATAGAGTAAACCCCGGCACGGTGGATTCCATCCTCTTTCTCCACAGTGCTTCCAAACAGCTGTCATAAATGGAGTCGGCATATATTTTTCCCCTTTAGAGTTTTCAATTTGTAGGATAAGCTACTAGTTTGGTGAAATATCACGGTTAAGTATGATCTGCTCTACTTCATTTTAGACAAAATTAAGTTAAAAGAAGACCTAAGTTCTACTAAGTTCATTCAAATCTGATAGAGTTCTCAGATCTGATGTTACATCAGATGTTACAGTTTT
>JBBJLR010099716.1:0-10101 GCA_037577145.1 Brachypetersius gabonensis | reverse complement strand
GTGTGTGTGTGTGTGTGTGTGTGTGTGTGTGTGTGTGTGTGTGTGTGTGTGTGTGTGTGTGTGTGTGTGTTAGGGATATTTGGCTTTCAGGTGAAATGTCGAGAGGTGACTGTCCCTAAACGGTTGAATGCACATGTCCAACTGTTCAATATTTCAGTACTTTTTACACAACTTTCTGTTCTCTGACAAGGAGCTTAACGGCAAAATTCACAACAGATGTTTGACCCATTAATCGACCAATACGTTTCCTGGTCCAATCAGAATTAGTATTTAAACAGCCCTCCTCATCATGCTGTTCATATTTTGATATCATGAGACCAAGACGACACCTAACAATTTATCAACAGTACCTCGTCATTGCGAGGCATCAAACTGGATGTTCTCAAGCCCAAGTGGCCACGAGTTTAGAGGGTCACAAAGCCCATACTACCTGAATGACCTCATTAATTCGGTCAGTGAGCCCCTGCATCAACAATACAGGCCTAATCTCATCTTCATGGGTGACAATGTTCTGGCACATCGAGGTTGCATCATTAGGGAACGGCAGCTGGAGACTGGGGTAACTCGAATAGAGTGCTCTGCACTTTCCCCAGACCTGAATCCCCATAGAAAACCTATGGGATCATCTGAGTCGCCGTGTAGAGGCTCATAGCTCTGTACCCCAGAAGCTCAAAGACCTGAGGGCCGCCCTTCAAGAAAAGAGGAATGCCGCACCTTAGCAGCCAATAAGTCGACTTGTGAACAGCATGAGACGTTTGATGCTCAAGGGCACAAGATAAGTTGAAACAATGTGTTGTTGGCTTTTGCTTCAATAAATTGTTTGAGATGAGGAAAAACACATTGCATGCTTCTGTTGACATGTTTTCATGATATCACTGCAGTGTGAACTTTTTACATTTTCCATACATTTCACCCGAAAGCCAAATATCCCTAACTGTTTGTGGGCAATGTATACACACACACACGTTTTTCTAATATTAAAAGACAGGTTGTAAATAATTTAAATATTTGCAAATCACATTTAATAACAATCTTGTAGTCTGCACTCTCTCCACAAGGAGGAGCCACTAGCACTCCTTTTTGCAAATCACATTTTATAACATACTCTTACAGTCTGCACTTTCTCCACGAGGAGGAGCCACTAGCCCTCCTTTTACTCCTTCGCAGCACTAAAATGAGTTCTGATCCGATATAAAGAGAAGAGCTTGACAGGATTTCTGCTAACCCAGACAGCAGTGACGTCATGGAAACACAAATCTTCACTAACGCGTATCATTATTTTAGCTGCTTTACTGAACACATGGCCACACTCACTGGTATACGAGTCAGCAAGAAGCAGCCAAATAAATGAACTGAGTTTGTATTAAACATTGGTTCTCTTATTATCTCTTGCTTTCAAGTAGTCTTTCAAATGAATCTGCAGCATTACAAAGCTGTGACTTCCTGCAGAGAGTTCTAGACAAGGCACAGAACCCTAGTTTGGCTTAATGTGTAAGAAACAAGGGTTTTTCCAGCCTTGTAGGCCACCCCATTAATTCAGGACATTCTACTATTTGTAATGTTGAACATTATGTTGAATATTCTGATTTCTAGGCACTTTTATTTCCCTTTCTACATTTTTAACATTATACTATCAATACATATTTTTCCTTCCGCCCTGGTCTCACAGCTTTGGAGTGAATTTTACCCTTTGGTGATTTGTTTTAGAAGTGATCCTAACTTTTAAATATGAAAACATTTAATTTTGCCCTGGATTATGATAAAATGCTTTTTCAGGGGTCAGTCTCTAACAATGTGTTATACCAGACTACACAATATTGGGTGGAAGGGGATTTTCATGCTATGGCTTGTTTTAATGTAACGTTAAGGTAGCCCAGTCTTAGCCCTGGACTACCAAAGTCCAGCACAGTTTAGTACATTCCTTCTATTAATACTTGCTAATTAACTGATTACCTTAACAGCCGCTGTAAACGATAAACCACCTCTTTCCAACCTAGCACATTTCAAAACTGAACATGAACATATGAACCTCAACTACCAGCCCAGGTGCATGCACACACAGCTACCACCAGATGTCAGGACTGCATGGCAATTTTGTCCATTATGTTCAGAAGCCATGAAATAGCCTTACTGTACTCAACAGAATTTGTAAACTGGCAAAAGAAAAATGCCAATATTTCAGCTTGTAATGAATACATGACTTTTTTTTCCAAATATTTCCAGGGAAGGGTCCTTCTTAATTACACTCCTAGATGTGAAACACATTTGTAACCCAGAGAATGACACAAACCAATGTGAAAGTTGCAAACTGGGCATTTAAATAGACAGAACAGCAGAAAAATACTCCAAGATTCTGCCTATGAAGCATGGTTTCAGTTCCTGCACTATCTGCCTTTTTCTTAAAACTCACAGTACAAATGCCAATACCAAGTTACACCCTTAAGAACAAGAGGATTCTAACTGCAGCGCAGAACAGCAGTGACTCAGAGGACAAAAGACCACACAATGGACATTTATGATTCAAGCAAACATACAGCTTCATCAAGGTCATAGACAAACACCTTCACTGGGCGTCTATGACTTGGGATACTTGTCAGTCACAATATGTAGCAATAAAACCAACAAGTACAAGTCTTTTAGTAATATTAGTGAACCTTTTATGTATTTCAGAAATATGTACGTCATTGTGTAAAAGACCGGCTACTACACAGACCATAACATTTCAGCTTCAAAGGCACTTGTCGAACACTGTATATCCCACCCACTGACAGCAAGTGAGCAGTTCCTGAAGGTGACAAAGCAGGAAAACTGGCTAACATAAGGATCAGACAGAATTTAACAAAGGCCAAACTGTGATGGTTAGACAGAGTCAGCATCTACAGAACGGCAGTTCTTTTGGAGGTGTTCCTAGTATACAGTGGTATCTACCGAATGTGGTCCAAGGAAAGACAAAAAGTGAACTGGCAACAAGGTCATGAGCTCAGTGAAGCCCATGGGAGGCAAAGGATAGCACGTCTTAGGCACAAAATACTGACAATTTTCATGCTGGCTATGACAGAAAAGGGTCAGAACACGTGCATCACATCTTGCATGCTGATCCTATCCACTGCCGGAACCTTTAATGGGGATGCACTGAAATGTTTTTTCTTTTTTTTTGCCAAAACCGAAAATGAGAAAACAGTTAGGCGAAAACCAAAACACTGAAATTTAATTTAATTATTATTAAATTATTAAAGGAATAAATCTGTTACAAAACTATGAAAATATTTATTTAGCATTCAAACAATGCACAATATAAATAATATTTGAAATAAAATATTTTATTTGGCTCCACTCATGAAGAGCCTAAAAGCAAGACAGCTGAAATATTATACAATTAAATATCTTCGCTCATGAAACAAGTGAATTCAAGTACATTTTCATATTCTGAACGAAGTGAATGAACAAAGTGCCTTCAGAATAAGTGCTTTAAAACTGTTGAAAGATAGAACAACATTCTTTGTAGGCCTATAACCAAATAGTATATTAAAACAAAGACTGGCACAATCCAAATATTAACTGGAATCACTGGAAAACTTTCTTCCCTTTTCTAAAACGTCTGCCACAGACGGAGTGGGTGTGCTCAAAGGGTCTTGCCTCTTCTGGCGATCGGGATGTTTTGATTTTATATGATAAATGAATCCCGACATTGAGAAAGTCTTTGTGGACAGACCCCCTCTAGACATTTCGGCACTGCGTGCTTTACAAGCAGCTTTCTTAGATATATCGAAATGCGCCCAAACGGCAGACCTCACATAAAAAAAATTGACAGAAACCAAAACTGCATGTTTTCGACATTTTCGGACTAAATGTTTTGGTGGCCGAACATTCGATGCATCCCTACATAGAAGCACATGAACTGGACCATGGAACAATAAAAGAAGGTGGTCCGGTCTGATAAACTATTTTTTTCTTTTTACATCATGTGGACAGTCGGTTAAATGCAGGTCAAAGATGGGACCAAGATGCAGGGAAAGAAGGCATGCCGGCACAGGCAGTGTGATGCTGGGCAACCAGGGTTCCTGGCATTCTTGTGGTTACTTTAGCACCTTTTTACACTTGGCATTAGCATACACCTTAGGCAACCCGCTCTGTACATCAGTTGAGTAGGTTTTGTGGCCCAGGACACATTAACACAAACTAAATGCCAGTGTTGCCCAGACCACCTCTGAATGTAACCCAAGTAACCCAAACACATTGTGTTCTCAATGCGTCTGAGGTGTATTCATACCTGAATTTATTTGATTGAGCATTTGTGAGATGTGCTGGACAATCTAATCCAGTTCTTAAGAGACCTCACAACTGAAAATTTAAGACGTCTCCTTAAGACACCTTCCAAGATTTTGCAGAGCCCATGCTTTGATGGCTCAGGGCTGCTCTGGCAGCACAAAGGGGACTTCGGCAGGTGGCTTTATTGTTAAAGCTGACTCGTATTTATAAGTAGTTGCAGGAGTGACACAAAACATGTTGCCTTTCCTTTCAGCACTCATTTTAACAGGTTACAACATTCCAACAGGCTGGAAGAGCTGATAGGCAATGCTTCCTAGACACGGCACAGAAGCAGCACCATATCTAGACAAAGCAGTCAAGCCTAGCTAACACTGACCAGCACGGCCAGTTCTGTTTAACCAGCAGACAGACACCCAGAATGGTAAGCACCACCACTACATTTCTTTACTTCACACACATTATGCACCATGCAGAAAAATGTAACAATGTAACAAACAAAAGAAAAATAATTCTGGTGCATATACAGGTTTAGAACAGTTGTAAAATAACTACAAGTCAGAAAACTGCTGAGAAAACACAAGCAAGAAGCTGTTTTATAAATGCTTGATTAAGCAAAGCAACTACTCAACCATACAGAAACAAGACATAAATTCTACAGATGACTGTTGTTCCATTCCGCAGTCCAAAGGATCAATGTGTGACCCACAAACATATCAATTATAGGTGTCTTCTGCCCAGTATTGAGAGATTAGAAGCTGAGTGGGTAAAACACTTGCCTGTGAAACCCTCCACCTTTGTACCACTGTGTCCTTGAGCAAGACACTTAACCCTCAGTTGCTCCAGGGGCACCGTCCCAGTAACTAACGATGATAGATATGGGCGTCTGCCATTTGCCATTTTATTATTATTACTTAGTTAAAAGGTAACGATCAACAAATGACAGTATTGCACAATAGTATAAATGATCTTAACCAGAAAGTGAACTTTATTTAAAAGAAGACATGCTAATCACGCTCCACTGTACCTGAGCACACCCTTCCTGTTAATAAGGAAATCCCCCCTCCGAGCTGCTCACTCTTGACGTAACCTAGAATTTCCTCCACAAACAGACACGGTCTAAAATAGCTCAATAAATTGCGAGTTGTTTCAAACAACAAGATAACAGCAGGAACACCAGAAAAACCATAAGTCCTCATCTGGAGTGATGTGGTAAACAGTTCAGCTAGAAA
Source organism: Brachypetersius gabonensis (assembly GCA_037577145.1). Lineage (NCBI taxonomy): Eukaryota > Metazoa > Chordata > Actinopteri > Characiformes > Alestidae > Brachypetersius > Brachypetersius gabonensis. The sequence goes on along the minus strand of JBBJLR010099716.1, from coordinate 4,603 downwards.
GGAAGAAGCAAGCAGTCATGATGCCATTGTCCATTCATATGACCAATAAAGACTCATTTAGTCTATTCAGCAGACTTTAACATTTAAAGGAGAACTGCCTGACCTGCCCACCTGGGGATCACATAGGCTAGTCAACATGGTCTATGTCGAAAATACAATGGCAGAAAAAAACAGCAGTGTTTATACAGGAGGAGAGTTCAGAAAACAGTTTTTCCTGCTAAACACAAGGCCATGTACTTGTTCAAAAATACAAGTGATAAAAAGCATGCTGTGTAAAACCACATTGAAATAAAGCATCTAAACCAAATCATATAGGTTTCACGAGCAGCCTGATTTAACAGGAACTATTTGACTAACTGCAAACCCACCAATCACGGAGCATTAAGCGAGACCAAGACAAACTCGCATGGCATACGGGTCAGCAACCATGCAACTTTCATTTAATTGCTACTAACAGTTTAGAGCTATATTATACATTTCAGTGTCAACTTTCAGTCCTTTTTCTCATTCTGAAAGGCCCAGTGCTATTTTTTGGGAAGGAATAAGATTTTTTAGGTTTAGCGTTTAGGTTGTGGAAGGGAAAATTTGAAATGTGTGGTGAATTTAGCATGTAGTATATATCAAAATGTCCATGGAAATTTGTGGAGAGAATATCTGGCATCTAAAATTAACTGTTGAACAAAACCTCTCCTGAAGTGCATCTCTCACAACTTCCTCTATCTGCCTCTGGAGCATGGAAGGAAAATTCTAGAAGGATAAATACCATTTTACTGACACCTAGAACATATTACTGTAATGACGACTAATTGTGAACAAAACAAGTCAAAATTTGAAAAAGGCCGCAAGCTAAGGGACGTACAATGTCTTGGTGGATGTCAGGCAGTGTTTCTGGACTATGGAGCTTGAAGGATTCTTACTGGTTCAGAACCACCTCCAACTGGCAGAGAGGAAGAAGCAGTGCAAAGATTTTAGATTTTATGTGCCAATTATGAGCAAGTTAAGCTTGTTCCTATTTGTAAAAGATTATTGGGCATGCATGTCACATTACTGAGCCCCTTTTTCCAAAGAACCATTTAGTTAATCCATTTTCATTTGGTTTAAAAGTTTAGTAATTTATTTTAATAGATTCAAATGCTGTAAGGCAGAAATTTCACAGTGTGTTCAGAGATAATGGAACAGCTGCCTTTTCCACCCGAAAAGAAAAAAAAAGAGACAGAATCAATAATGGCACTGGTTTTAATAAAATCTTTCATCCCTTCTCATGTCTCTTACAAGAATCATTAATCATTAAACTCTAAAGGCATCCCAAGAACAACAAAGTATTGCAGCTCAGTAGGTGCACAGCCTACTGCATCCTATCTGAAAGATTTGCTGTCCAAACTGTGCAGTCAGGGAGGACAGGGAGAAACACACAGAGCATTTTCTCAAACCCACCAAAGAACCAAGAACCACCTCATTTCTATTCATGCTGACTATGTGCTGCACTAATGAGCACAGCTGCACATCCCAGCTGAGCCTGGCTATTCAAAAACCAAGTGGTCATAAGGAGCCCCCAAACGTCCTCTGAGAAATCAACGGGAATAGAGCAAAAATGACATAAGAATTTCCATCATCTGTTAACACTTGCACACAAGGGAGAAGAAAGAAAACACCACCATACCCTTGTTCCCATAAATTAAAGTGCTTAGTCATTACCTGCTTTTGTTTCCTTTTGTTGCTGAATTTGTAATCGAAGTTTGATCAACTGAGAATATCATATACAGGCCATTCTGCTAGTGCCAAAACTTGTAGCCTTGAGGACAGAACTGCCTCTGGTTTTGATTATCAATCCTTGACTGGATCTCAGAGCTGACACCATTCTGGCAAATAGAACCATTTTCAGATCTGAAACTTGATACCTGCCCGGAGCTAAAAGGGAAAGTAAAACTGCAAGGGGAACACAGAAGAGAAAAGAATGAAGGGGGGTGAGGATTAAAAATTAAGGATCCTGGAAAATCAAGGAGTATTTATTGTGTTGCTAATCAGTAAAGGCACTGTAACAGGCTCATTTTAAGGGATGAAGATATGGTGGAAAAGGAATGTGTAAAAATAAATGACAGTTTCTGGTACATAACTCAAACATCAAAGGAGATTATAATCTCAGAAGATAAAGTGTGAGAAAATGTAGAATATGCAACCCTTACCCCTGAAAACTGTGATTTTCATATTTAAAAAAGGAAGGGAAGCCTAACTGCAACGGAGCAAAGCTGTAATGAAGTGCCACTGCAGTGTTGCCGGAAAGAGTCTGGACACGTAGATGATGTGATGAAATCACCATGTGACACTGACTTCTGTAAATCTAAATGACAGCATATACACTAGACAAGCTTTCCTGTTGTTCTGCTACTATAACTTGTCTCTGTGACCTGGAACAATGTCTATGCATGGGGGTTTGGAGACCTGTTACACAACATTCCTATTCATCTACTTCCTACATTCTCACCAGCCTTGAGCTAGCCTAGAGCGGTCTACACTGACGTAACTTCCTTTAGGAGCAACATATAGAAATCAAGCAATGGATAAAAAATAGAAGGGGACCAAAATAGCGCAGAGAAGCTAAATTTAGCAGGGATGTGAAACTGCACAAAAGCAAGAAACTCACCACAACAAGGCATAGTGTGTGACAGCAGACAAATCAGCTAAACTAACATCTTACTAATAGTGACACCAACACTTGGACACGTCCTTCCCTTCCTACAAGCCATGACCAAGCTGCATAGTCACTAACAGTCTGGGGTAACAGTAGACGATCTAAAAAAGGAAAGTGCCTTAGCATGCCGCAGTCACCAAACAGTGAAATCTGATCAAGGGCTCAGCAGTCAGTCAGTCAGTCAGTCAGGCCAGGGCTGGCGGACTATTCAGTTCACTCAGTTTAAATCACAGCAGGAGACTACAAATCTGTAGCTCTGCATCTATGAGGAGGGTAAGTAATGAGCATGAACTGATTATGGATAAAAAGCTATTTGCTTTAAACCAGCTAATACACTATATGGACAACATACATACACAGGCAGGATTTCGACTGCTAGGTCATTGCTGCCTGACGCATCTCCTCTGGTGACAAAAGTATTGGGACACATCTGTATTTCAAGGTTTGGGCTAGGCCCCTTACATCTTAATTATTCAGCATACAAAGATATTTTAGACACAGTTGTGAAGGAACTTGACTGGCGTGTACAAAGCCCAGACCTCAACCCCATTTGTATGAACAGGAACAGAGATTGTAATCCAGGCCTTCTCGTTGAACATTATCAGAGTCTGCCCTCATAAATCTTCTACAAAATGAAGGGCACAAATTAATTCCCACAGAAACTCCAAAATCTTGTGAAACACCTTCTAGGAAGAGTGGAAGCTGTTATAGCTGTAACAGGGAAAACAACTCCATATTAAATCTGCATTTGAATACAATGTAATGAAAGTACCCATTGGTCAGGCATCCCAATACTTTTGTCCATATATTGTAGACTGAAAAAGCACTTATTTGATCAAATGAGAGCCACAGTCTATTATTTTTGACCAATGTGGTCTACATATGTGGCTGTAAATAAGCAAATTAAACCTGAAAGCTGTGTATTAATGTAAAGTGGCTCCTTGTAGTCACACATGAACACACCAAGGCTTTCAGCATGAATAGTGTGAAATTCTTCCTCTGTATTTAACCCATTCACCAAGTGAAGCAGGAAAAGCATAAAAAAACTCTGGAGCTATGTGCTGAATAACTTCAGTATGAACTTCATAAGTTCGGAATTTAATTTGTCCCATATAAAAAACAGACTGTATTGGTGAATCACTATAGAACACTTTCAAACTCTATAGTAAGCACATGACAACTAGCACTGAATTAATGCACATGAATCAGTACTGCCCCTCAAAAGGAGCTGATAAGGTCAGTAAAACCAGTATTACTCAAGGAGGCAAAGCTTGGTACCAGGCAAAGCTTAGCTCTGCGCTCAAACACCATGGGTGGAGGAGTGTTGGCAGAAATACTTGAGGAAGGATGAGGGTCAGAGAGTAAAACAGAGAGCCCTCTCTGAGGGCCTGGGAACGGCTCTTGGGGAGAAGAGAATTCCACTCGGGGTAAGAGGGGCTGCACAAGTAGGAGCAGATGGGTTATATAAGAATAGTCAAACTAAAAAACTGCATGAAAGAAACTGGCCAAGATTGCAGTTGGCAGATTTTTGGTCCTAACACACAACTGGAAATCGGCCAAACTGTAATCTTATTTTGTGCAAAATGTCTGGCAGTTTTATGAAATAAATAATGTAAGACTGATAAGAGAACTGTTGGTGCTGCTGCAACTGTATCAAAATCTCATAACTGTGCATGAAGCAGCTGGTCCCTATGAATTTCCATGCAGCCCTTCGTTTGATTCATGTTGTTTAATAAGGAAACAGATTTATCATTCAGGAATTTTAAAATGCCAGTTTGCCATTTTGAGAGCAAATAATGTTATTTACATTATTACTTGCCAAAAAGAGAGCTGCGGATGGGCTTGTGTGTGTGTGTGTGTGTGTGTGTGTGTGTGTGTGTGTGTGTGTGTGTGTGTGTGTGTGTGTGTGTGTGT
>JBBJLR010099705.1:0-10102 GCA_037577145.1 Brachypetersius gabonensis | reverse complement strand
TATACATACTCATATCCTACATACATACTCATATCCTACATACATACTCCTATCCTACATACATACTTCTATCCTACATACATACTCATATCCTACATACATACTCATATCCTACACACATACTCATATCCTACATACATACTCATATCCTACATACATATTCATATCCTACACAAATACTCATATCCTACATACATACTCATATCTTACATAAATACTCATATCCTACATACATAAATACTCATATCCTACATACATATTCATATCCTACATACATACTCATATCTTACATACATACTCATATCCTACATACATACTCATATCCTACATACATACTCATATCTTACATACATACTCATATCCTACATACATATTCATATCCTACAACTTTGCCGTTGGGAAAATGGCTTGCAAGGCATTTTGAGTGCAATTATGGTATTTAAAAAGTTCCAGCAGCACTCCAAAGCAGCATTATATTCTAAATAAATCTACTACATGCATTGTAAAGCTTCCTTGAGCTCTGGAAAGCCGCTATATAAATAAAAATTATTATTATTATTATTATTAAATGCATTTGCATTTGTTATACTGTATAAGTATCAAATTAACTCAATGATAATATTAAGTATTTACATTATTCATTTAGAAGAACGGGTCACAAGGGAGAAATAGCCATGTTTTTTGCATCAGCCTTAAAGAGTTAAACTGGAAACGCAACATTGTTGAACACTGTAACTGATGCTGGTTATTGAATGTTGATCATTTTATTATAACTGGTATGATGATCAGGTCCACATTTTGTAAAGCTAGTAGAACAGGAGGGTTGATTGAAAGACTTCTTGTAGTGTGGACTGTTAGGTTCACAGTATTCCAACACTTGAGCTTACGTGCAGACAGAGATGGAATATCTGTGTGTACTGAAAGTTCTCCAAACATCTACATAGCCTCAGCCTCCATCAGATATCGCGCTGTACGGTAGAAAAACAGAGGGAGGTTCTGGTGAGACTGTTGTTTTGAAGGAGCTCATATTGCCAAAGCAGATGGCTGTTTTTGTACTCGATCACGACTGCTGTACAGGAAACAGAAGATAAAGAAAACCACAAAGGCCACTGTTTGATGCCCCCTGATCCAGAGGTGTAAAGAGTACCTGAAAACCATACTTGAGTAAAAGTACAGATAACTTACTGTAAAAATGACTTCATTACAAATCACAAATTCCAATAAGACTTGAGTAAAAGTCTTAAAGTATCTGATTTTAGAAGAACTTAAGTATTTTACTCGCACTGAATGTAGGCTCAAAGAACAAAAAAAAAATGTGAAAAACAAGAAACCGTTTATTTATGAGGTTTTATTTCCTAATATAGAAATGAAATTGAACACCTCAATATTTCAAAATAGCACATATAGGTGAATAGCATCCAGTTCCTTCAGCACCCTGCAGATGGCAATATCACCTCTTCCGCCCAAGAAATTAGCCATGGCAGATAAAGATGCCGACTTGTGGCGCAAGTCGTAGTAGAGTTAGTAGAGTTTAGTATAGAGTAAAAGTTGCTTATATTTCTGATACTTAGTACAAGTACAAAGTAGCCAAAAAATACAAAAAGTACAGTAACGAAGTCCATTGCCCAAAAGTATCTAGTCACCCCTTCTAGTGAGTAAATACTTTAAGCTACTTTAAGGTGCCAACATTGCTGACACAAGTGTTTAGTTGCATACACACACACTTTCTTTGCCAGTAGTGATACTTAGGGTGACCACTGGAGCAGCCAGAGGCATCAGTAGTGGTGCCTGACCACATGATCACTTTTGATAGTATATTTTTGGGCGGTGGATCACTCTCAACTCTCTCAGTGACACTAATGAGTGTAAAATCCCAAGAAATGTCATTGTGCCTGTCATGCCTCATGTAGAGGGTGCCATTGTTGTTTTTGTATGTGGGACTCTTATTTCGAAACTATATCATGGTGTCCAGTCCAAGTATTAGTCACAGCTGGTGTTTGTTTAGTTTAAGTGATTATGTTAAATGTTTGGGTTCCATCCGAGTCTGTTGTGCATTTAAGTTCCAAGACTTTTTGTATTGCTGTTCTACCCTCACATTTTCCCTCACGCTACCTGGTCCTAGTGTTTCCTTTTTAATGTATGCTTTGTGTTTAAGGCACCTTGTGCCTTGTATGTTTTATGTAGAGCCTGTGTTTTGAATAAAACCATCTAACGGGAACCTGCACTTGCGCCTCGCCTGAGCATGCACGATGTGACAGCGCCTAATATACTTACACCAGGCACTAAATTTTGGCGTAACCAATGACCAGTTATGAGGCCAGTTAGTGTAGATGTAACTTATAATTTTTCATTCTGACTACCTCTACAGTACAAATAAATAAATAAATAAAATTAAATTAAATAAAAAGCAGCAATGATTCCCACTTCACAAAATCCAGAGAGGGGTTCTCTCAGAGAGGGGTATTAATCAAAGAATACAAATCAATAGGAGTGTAATATGTACACAAATCAAAGCAAAGAAAGAGCCACACATGCTCATACTGACTGAGGCTGCGCGCAATGGCCCCCAGCCCTTTAGACTCTTTAATAATAGTGAGTGAATCTATTATGAAATGTTTCTACAGCCCTCTCAGTCACAAATCCTCCATTATCCCCTCTTTCTCTCTCGTGCCACAAAATGTCACTCAGTGTGCATTTACCATCAAAGATAAAATGAATGTGCAGAAAGAATAATAATAATAATAATAATAATAATAATAATAATAATAATAATAATAATAATAATAATAATATTAGTAATAGTACAATGTTTCTAGCAGCAGGAAATTGTACATATGTAAAAGGGCATGTGGTTTCAGGGGCTTGTGGGACTAGGCTAGCTCTCTTTCAAAAAACATTAGAATAATACATAAACTTTTATATAATAGTTTAACTTGCTGTTAGTTAGTAGAGGCTGATTATTTTGGACAATAATCCTAAGCCCAGACTGTAGATTCAGACTACATGTGGCAAGTTATCTGATTGTCTGAGGTCAAAAAACAAAAACAAAACTATCAAAGCCATTGTAACATAAGTCTTTTGTGTTTGTTCAAATAAAGCCAAATTCAGACCACGTCATTCCTCTCCAATAGTTCATTATTTTATTTCATAAGAAGCCTCTGTCTGATTTCCAGAAATTAAATTTAGCTTCAATTAGTGCCCTTATGGAATTCACTGCATTATGAAGCTAATGGTGGTAGTAAAGCAGTGGTGCATGGACATTTGTAGATTGTAACATGTACATTTGGAGCTTAAAACTGCTTATAACAGGCATTCAGATAAGATTGAGTTGCTTTACAAATTGATTTTACACACACACACATTTATTATTATTGCAAGCCATCTATGCGAATAATTGTATGCAAAAATTAGCAAACCAGGCACCAAGTTCCAATGACATGTTTAGTTGTTTTGTTGTACCCTTTCTTTACAAAGCACACATTTTAATGCACTTTTATATTTTTATGTTGATCATTGTATGTAAATGTGCCTCAATAGTGGATCAATCACAGAAGTATTGCTGGAGTTTTTAAAATGACCATCACTTCTGAGCTAAGGAGAGTCTACCAAACAAAAACACCCAACCAGCAGTGGTGCTGTGGCCAGAAAGTGAAAGACAATGAATAACTAAAGGATGACAAACACAAACTGCGGAGCATCAGATAAACGACAGCACTGTCACCCAGATAACAGTGGCTTACTTGTTGTCCTGTGGGGGTCCTGACCAATGATGAATCAGGTCAAAAAAGGCAAGTGATGCAGAGAAACAGACTGACTATGGTCTGTAATTGTAAAGTACAAAGGTCACCTATTTGATAAGTAAAGCTGATAAAAATGGACAGTGAGTGTAGATTCAAGACTGGTCTAACTAATGATTAGCAAACATTTTTATAAATGCTTGCTGCCCTATTCTGAATATAAATTACCCCAAATAACTTATTGTTGCATTAACATAAATTACACATAAGAACATTATTCCTTTTAAGACAATATAATATTGGCGATACAAGATTTTGTTCAGACAGTGACCACATGTAAAAAAATGAATATTTTACGTGTGTACAAGCCTTAGACTAGAATTTGTTCCTCATTAAAAAATGAAAACGGCTAATTAGTTTCTTTTTGAAGTGGCTTTATTTGCATTAGAAACATTCTTTAAGGGTCCAAAAACATCCAACTTCGAACTCTGAGAGTGTGGGCCGAGAACAGCGTGACATGTGTTTACAGTGAAATTTTCATCAAACAAAGCTGCAGTTCAAAACATCAACAGCGCAATTCCCAGCATCATCTCCTCTCTCTGACCGAAGGCAGTTGATTCAGTAGAGGCACAATAGAGGAAAAATGATGAAAGGACCTATTTTTCAGCGGCCCTTTTTTCTGATTCCCCAAGAAGATGTTGCTCCAGTCAAACAAAAGAGATGTTTTCTCTGTGGAGCAAATCATCAATATTCAACAGGTGCATTTCAATGGCCCGCCCACTATGCCCAGAGGGCCAGCCTGTCCGTGCCTCTGAAGATCACTGAATCTTTAGTTTCATGCAGGAAATGATGAAAGATGCTAAAAAAAAGAAAAAAGCAAGACTGCCTCTCCACAATTGCATTATATCATCTCATTTGTCTCTGTATGTCCCTCACCATTTTCCCTCTCTGTCTGTCTCTCTCTCTCTCCCTCTCTCTCACCGAGTAAATTGTGATGGCAGTTAATTACATACACAGATTTTGTTCATTGTACAAACATTTAGCTTTACCCTTTTTTAGGTGTTGATGGCATAAAACAAGGATAAGAAGTCACCCATCGGGTTATAGTGATTGCTGTGTCAATAGCTTTGATGTTAAATCAGGGCCAGCCTTCTTTTACCTTGTCAAAATCCTTCTTTTACCTTCAAGGATTGTGAGATGGCCTTTGATGTTTTTGAAAGCCAAAGGGATTTTCAACTTGCGAACAAGAATTCTCATATTTCTTGTTAATGTCCTTACTGTGGCATGTTCAGATGTGAGCTGAAGTTAATAAAAGATGCAAGAAGAGGCCACTTTTCTGTTGGCTCATTAAGTAAGAAGACATTGCTCATGGTAACTTAGCTTGAGTGTTACATTTGGAGCATCAGACACTTACTTAGACACTAGAGGACATTTTATCAATTTGAGTGAAAATAAGAACACATTCTCTGCTGGAAACAAATCTACACATTCAAAATTTTCATCTATTAAAAAATACAAAATTAATAAAACATCATGCTTAAACATATGACTCTTCTTTCATACATTTTGTTTTATTTAACAAATAAAAAAAAATAAAAAAAATAAAAAAACTATTAATTATGTATTTAAATTTGCAGAGGGTTTGTACCTAATTTCACTTAGGAAATCAGCCAAACATGAAATTTGTACTTGATAGACAACTGATGAATGCTTGAATTACTGCACAATTTATCAACCAACATACACAACCCAGCTAGTGTCACTGCTGTACTGAGAAGCGTCACTTGCTCAAATAATATCTGCACAGTGGCGGTCCTACAGTGGTTCTTTCCATTGTTGGATGTGGTAGAGGGAGGCTGATAAACTGTGCAGAACCAGGGCTACAGTCAGTACTTAACCTACCAAGTGCAGGCAGGGGTACCAAATAAAATGAGTAGTGATTTTAAGAAAGATGTAGGTTTATTATCTAACAATGCTTATCTTCACTTCAGGACTGCTCTAAAGCACAATATAAGCTGCATTGTGACGTGATAGGTGTGAGAGTCTCATAGCTTTGTCCACCTGTCGCAGAAGAAAAAGAAAAAAACCTCACAGTTGTCACAGAAAACAGAGAATGACGAGTGGTTTTCCCCGTCATGTTACAATGGATAAGTCACAGTTGGAGTGGGGAAGAAAAATGACAAGGAAAGCTGCCCTTTCTTCCTCAATCTCAGACAAAGTCATAACGATTTTAAGGTAGCATGGTAAGGGTAACCCTGTGTCACGCTTGACCACCTGATTCAAGGAAGTGAGCTGTCACTCACAATGGTAGCAATGTGCTTACATTCGGCAGCATTTCTGGTTAATAAATAGCACATTTAGAACAAAGGGAGGGAAACACCGACTGTCACTTTAAGCACAATGTTGTTATATTCAACACACTTTTATTAAAATATACTTTTTTATGTCATATGATGCCAAATGTCAGAAAAGTATTCGAGATTTCCTGATAACAAATGATTTAGGATCTGTGCGTTAATTTAAAGCTTAATTAGTAAATATATACTATCATTACTTGCCTGCTATAATTAGTCAAAACTAAGAAACAAACTACAGATACCAAGAGTGTTTTGATAACGTATTTTAAAATGAATTCATTAAAATGTATTTTTTTGTTGCAATCAGAATCTTGTATCTGAAAAACATACTGAACTTAAAGAAAATAAAAATACTTTCTTGGAACTGGCTGTGGACTTTAGGAAGCAGCTCCTCCTCCTAGACCTGTTACCATCGGAGGGACGGATGTGGAGGTGGTTGAGGACTGCCGGTACCTGGCGGTCCACACTGACAGTAAACTGGATTGGTGCAATAACACCAACACTGCTTTCCAGAAAGGGCAGAGCCGGCTTTTCCTGCTGAGGAGGCTCAGGTCTTTCAATGTGTGTAGGAAAATGCTGACCGTATTCTATCACTCTGTGGAATAGAGTGTTGTGTTCTTTGCAGCTGTGTGCTGGGGAACTGGGTTGAAGACAGCTGATGCCAACAGACTGAACCAAGCTTATTTAAAAGGCTAGTTCTGTCCTGGGTGTCAGACTGGAGAACCTGGCAGAGGTATGAAAATGCTGAAAAAGCTTCTCAGTATCATAGACAACCCCTCTCACCCCATGCATAATGCCTCCAAATGCAGAACCAAACTCTACATTAAACCTTTCCTACATGTGCCAATAAGACTGTATAACTCTTCCTCATTCTGTAGGTGATTTTTCTTAGCATTAATACATACGAGATAACATATTACACTGCTTCCTTAAACTGGCATTGACTCCACTTGTACTTAAAATTGGCACTGACTCCACTTGTTTTGAGTTTCATAAACATTCTCAGATCTTATATAAATAAATATTTGGGTAAATACTTTTTGTTTGATATTAGTTGTATGACTAATGTGTCCAGTGTCATCCATTAGTCCAGTGTCATCCATAATGAAATTAAAGTGTTCTGGGAGTAGATTAGGGGGCATATTTAGGGTTAACACTATAAAAATAGAAATTTTTTAGCAAAACACAACAATGTGGCTTTTCATTATATGCAGGTGCTCTTGGAACGTAACCCCTGTAAAAAGCGCCAGATTACTGTACTTCATTTAATGTCATGGAATCAGTAGTGAATTCAGTGGGAACAAGTGTCAATGAGGGGAATGTCTACTCTATTAAAAGCAATGATAATTACTGGAAGTTTGTTTCTACAGGATATAAACACTTACTTTCTGACTATGAACTATTCTTAGACATTATGTCATGTGCCACCAGATGAGAGGCAATGTGGTCTCTAACAAGACTGGCACAGTGAAACTACCTCGGGCTGTCACACTTCTCCCGCAGCATGAACATCTAGTGTGGGGCAGATTGCCCAGCAGTTTACCAGTGTCACCAGGTAGCATGGTCATTGTGGAGCCTAGTCCAGACTGAGAAACATTATTGTTGGTCGGGTTATCACACTGATGTGGGGAGATCGGTGGGTGCCGATGAAGTTAACTTGTAAATTGCAATTTTCATCAAAAACAGTCACTTGTAATGCAAAGGTCGCTGAAATCTCGCCTTATATTGCAGTGGAGGACCTCCATATTAAGCCAAGCTCCTGTAAGTTGGTGAGCAGTAAGCAGTAACAAGTCATCAGACCAGCTGTCCCTGAGGTTAAATTAAAAAAAAGATTGTTAGGACTTGGGTTGGTAGACCTTAATGTCGACTCATGTCATGCCAGCAACCAGTCAAAAGGGAGGCTTATTGAGCTTGTTGAACAATATGAAGATATTTTCTACCGACAGCCACTTGATTGTGGTAGAACTAATGGGATCATGCACCGCATTCAGCTGACTGATGATCAGCCATTCTGCATGCCATTTCTGAGGGTGCCCCTGCCCACCAGCTCCAGCAGGTCCTCACAGTCATGGAAGAGAGTGGGATTATTTGTAAATCCATCAGCAAATATGCTTCTCCTCTTGTCATGGTTTGGAAATAAGATGGTCTTCTGAGGATCGGTACCAACTTCAGGTGGTTAAAAGCACATAGTCTGAAAGATGTCCATCCACTCCCTCACCAGGCAGACTTTGGGGGCAGTGCCTTCTTTAGCACAATGGACTTAATGTCTGGGTTTTACAACATCCCAATGTGTGAGGAGGATAAAAAATACACAGCCTTTACAACATCTATTGGCTTATACGAGTACAACGGAATGCCGCAAGGACTGTGCAACAGTCCAGAATCATTTATGCACATGATGTTGAACATTTTTGGGGACCTCAACTTTGCCAGTTTGCTTTGTTACCAAGATGATCTGCTTGTCTTTGCCTCCACCGAAGAGGAAGCGCTGAGTAGGCTTCATGTGGTCTTCCAAAGACTGAGAGATAATAACCTCACCTGGATTTCTTAAGACCTTTCATCCTGTCCGTCGATGCATCTTCGGATGGACTAGGGGCTGTGTTATCACAACTGCCAGAATAAGAATAAGGCACGTCCCACTGCTTTTGCCAGTAAGGCCCTCAGCAAATCATAGCAGAGATATCCTGGCTGGAAAATGTTCATGGCTCTAAAGTGGAGCATCACAGAGAAGTTCAGTCACTGGTGGAAAGGGCGTAGTTTCAAAGTGTGGACAGATAACCCTCTCACACATATACTGACCAAGGTCAAACATGATGCTTATGAGCAAAGATGGGTGTCTAAGCTGTCTTCTTACAACTTTGACTTGAAGTATATCCCAGGTCCCCAGAACGTTGTGGCAGACGCACTCAGTCATGGTCCATTTACATCATCTATCAATGAACGTCTCATGCAGGAGCCCTACCACAGTCAAGTGCTGGAAGCTGAAGGCGCTGCAGATAAAGAAGTGCAGGACGTTTTCAGACTGGGATCTTCAGGTGGCTCAGCGATTGAAGATAGCCTTGCTGGGTCCATGCAATGCATCTAAAGTAAAGGCTGCCTTGCTACACCACAGTGATTGGGAGAATAATGCAGTAAATAGGGCAACTAACCTGGCTCAACATAAAAACCTCTACTCCTATGGAACTTGTCTGTATAGATTTCTGGTCAGCTGAGAACAAGCACAAAAGCTCTGTTAGTGTTCTTGTGGCAACGGACCACTTCACAAAGATGGCTTTTGCTTTTCCATGATGAAACCAGACTGCTAAGCAGGTTGCAAGGAAGTTGTGGGATTGTATTTTCTGTGTATATGGATTCCCTGAGTGCATTCACTCAGACCAGGGGCCCAGTTTCGAGAGTGAGCAGTTGTCTGATGTTTCCAAGTCCCATAAAACCACTTTCCATCCCATGGGTAATGGCAGCATAGAATGGTTTAACCGCACCTTTGGGAACATGCTACAAGCACTTCCTCTAAGAGCCAAACAAGAATGGCCACAACAGGTCCAGACACTGACCTTTGCATACAATGCCACCATTCATGACACTACAGGGTATGCACTGTTCTATGTGATGCTTGGCCGTGTCCCAAGGATTCCAGTGGACATTGTGTTGAAGACTGTTTTGCACGTTCCTGATGTGGTTGACTTTAGCAACTGTTCTGAGACCCTTCTGTCATACTTGACAGAGGCTGTCAAAATCGCTCAGCAGCACATTACTAAAGAACAGGAATACCAAGCTTGTTAGTACAATAAGAGGGTTAAGGGTGTTTCAGCATAAATATGAGGAGACCAAGTATTATGGAGTGTAGACTGATCAGCCTTCTATAGTCCTTTAAATCTGTTTACAGATAGTTTTATAACTGAACAAAAAAAATGAGATATTTTGTGTTAGCTGGTGTCACGTCTCAAGGCTTGACCCCATGAAGAGAAGGCACCACAGCAGGAATCCATTCTCAATGTCTTTTTTATTTTT
>JBBJLR010099695.1:0-10102 GCA_037577145.1 Brachypetersius gabonensis | reverse complement strand
CCCCGGGTCACACGCGCCCCCTGCAGGTGGACTTTGGTGACGAATTAAACGAAGCCTCGAGGAAAAGAATTTGCCTCAAACATTTTTTGTAGTCGAATCATTCGAGTTACTCGAATAATCGTTTCAGCCCAAATATAGTTTAATATTTGCTCAACATTTCTCATTAATTTGCTAATGTGTGTTTAAGCAAAAGATTTTTTAACCTCAACAAAAATGACTGGACGAAAAATTTCAGATGTTTTAATCATATAAAAGTGTTTTAGGGTTACAAAGTGTGTGTGTGTGTGTGTGTGTGTGTGTGTGTGTGTGTGTGTGTGTGTGTGTGTGTGTGTGTGTGTGTTCTTGTTTCAATGGATGTTACTGAGCATGTTCAGCAGTGGCCGTTATGCTGCCCCCTGCTGGAACCAGCCTGCCATTGAAATCAAGTCGTCCTGTTTTAAAAAGAAACTAAAACCTGGTTTTCCACTAAATTTTAGTTAAACTGTAAAATCTACAAAAATTAAAAACATGTATAATTTTTTTCACATCGGTGTGTGGCCACTAGGGGGCAGCGTGAGGTTGAGGACATGGTTATAGTAGTCTAACAGGAGTGTTGGTTATCACTTCTGTCATAGTCATGTCAAATTATTCATCAAAACGTGAGCTGAGATTAATAATGCATGTGAACGTGTCTCAACCTTTTGCCCATGTTCTCTTTCTAAGAATGTTGTGATTGGATTATCATCTTCTGACATCATCGTTTGGTTCCACAGATTTCGTTTTAAACAGATTGGCAGACAAGGTAATTTGCTGACCCCGAGCACAAACACGCTTTTGGGTGGTGCTGGCATAGTGGGTCGGATACTTGCCTCTAGACCAAGACATCATGGGTTCAAATCCTACCTTCAACACAAACACTGGGTTCCTGAGCAAGGCCCTTAACCCCTAGTTGCTCCAGGGAGACTGCCCCCTATAGGTAGGGAATGGAAGTCGCTTTGGATAAAAGCGTCTGATAAATGCTGTAAATGTTTCTGCTACTGGACTGAACACGGGCTCCAGTCACAGAGCAGCACGTCGGCCTGATAAATAATTTAAATGAAATCGATGGGCTGATGCTGAAGTGTACAGTCGCGAGGACACATGACTGAAAGTACCTGGGTGCAGCTTTGAAGGTCAGAAGTCCAGCAGACAATTAAGAAATTAACATTGATCTGTCTTTGCCCAGAATAGCTTCAAGACTTTACACACTTTCAAAAACTACCAGACTTTCATTACATGACTTTTCAAATAGTGTTTTTCACACAATTTTTTGGAAGTCTAGAAAAATCCAATGGATGTCACAGAGCCTCCCTCTGCTGGTTTTCCCCACCTTTATGTGGGCGGAGACTAGCTTGAAAATTCTCCGGGTTGTGGCGCCATTTTTAAACCCCAGTGGTGGTTTTTATTATTGCATGTTTTTATTTTAAAAACTATTACATGTTTTTAAATTAATTTACAGTCATTAATATATAAAAAACACTTTATTGATTATCGGATTCTGAAATATCTTTTATTTTGAAAAAAACGTTTATCTTGGTCACGTGATACAATGTGTCAAAAATGTCGAAACAAGCTACGAAACGAGAGAGAAAAAACAAACATCTTTTGGAGCATCTTCGTATTTTTACGCTCTGTTTTCAGCCGCGGTTTCAGAGCCGCAGTTTCAGAGCCACAGTTTCAGTCCAGGGCTGATACAGACTGAGATCACCTGACGTTTCTCTGATCATGTAAAGATGATTAAAATAAAGATGTTTATGATATTCAGCGAGAGAACGTTAGCCTTGATGGGAGTGTGGCTTGTTTGAGTGTGTGTGTGAGTGTGTGTATGTGTATGTGTGTGTTTGTGTGTGTGTGTGTGTGTGTGTGTGTGTGTATAGCAGTATAATATTAACTCTGAGTGTAAAGGTGACAGTGTATCCTGTTCATCACCAGTTAGAACATGTAGGAATGTTCGCTGTTGAATGTGATGATACACTGTAACAAAAGGTGGTCAGGTGACGCGACCCTGGCTGAGGGCTTCAGCCAATGACAGGGTTTAAACAGGACCTGAGAGTCTGAATCTGCATTTGCTTTGCTAGCAGAGTCTCAGTCATCTCCTCTTCGTAGAATGAGACACACAGACTAAAATGCTGACTGTCCAAACACATTTCCTTCAAAGACGCCTTCGTGTGGTTTCTATGTGATACAGGAAAACCAAACTTTGGATCTTCCATATAAGGAGGTGTGTGGCCACATTACAGTGATTTATCATTTGTTGCTTCCAGTACTGACCAGTGCAGCTTGGGTTCTAAGGGTTAAACCATGTTTTACAGTATTTTAGGTGGTTTCTGGATTCAGTGTTCATCTATCCTCGTCCACACATGAGCTCAGTTTAGCAGTTCAAACAGAGGCCTAAACCCTCTTTTCTTTTTCTTCCACAGCGTAACGTCCTGTGTGAGATTTCCCTCCTCGTTCTCCTGCAGAAATACTGCGAGGCGCTGTCCGCCCTTCAGAACGTTACAGGTAATGTAAACAACAGCATGAACACATCTTCTTTATCAGGGGGTGAAGACAGAGATGTTCAGTCATTTTTACCGAGTCCAAGTCAAGTCTCAAGTTTCTGAGCTGCAATATTTACAGACGCGACTCTAAATGTCAGGTCGTTGGAAAGAGTGCGGGATATAAATAAATAATTCCATGAAATGAAGATGGCTTACGAGTTTTGACTCACGAGTCACAGCCCCGAGTGCGAGTCAAGTCTCGAGTTGCTGGGGGAAGTCTAAAGTCAAGTCTGAGTCTTTGTTTTATGCAACTTAAGTGCGACTCGAGCCTGAGTTTCAGACTCGAGTCCCCATCTCTCATGTGTTACAGATTTGTGGAAGATTCTGTGAAACCCTTTCATTTCGTCTCATCAGTCCAGGCGGGCCAAGAACTGCGAATTTAAGAAGCCGTTTTTTTTCTTTCTTCCACTAAATTTACTCCGACTAAGCTTAGATTTTTCTGGAATTTTTGGTGTGACATTGAGCAAAATAACATCATGACCATCATACCAATAATTTAATACTTTATTCCACACATTACGAGGTCAAACACTCAAAGCCTGTATTAAAAATTTCACTTCGTGGCCCAGAGAACTGACCCTCACAGCCCAGTTTAATTTTTGTGCTCCTCCTTGGGAGCGTTGACAGATATTAGCCTCATCTGCTGCACAGTTCGGGCCAGGAATGAGTAATTAAATTCACGGTTTGTGTATCTCTGACTGATTGGTTGGCACAGAGGGTCAAGAGTGCCAGCTTTAGTTCCTATTTGCATGCCGGGGACACTGCAATGCTCTTCTTTCCTTTAAACGGCTTAAATATAGAAAAGCAAGGGCACATTTCCTTCTAGTAATTATAAAAACATACGAATATAAACAGTAGTTCAGGACCTAAATGTTAACACAACATGCACATCGTCTTCTCTGTTGGTCCACACAGTATGGCTTCATTTATCTCCATGTCTGGTGGACGAATAGGAATTCGTATGGCCTGTATACTCTATATATTGGTCTATTAGTTTTACATCACAGGTTGAGTTTCTGTAGTCATTTGCCAATGAGTTAAGATGAATGATAAGTGAGTTAAAATAATCACATTTTATTTCATTCCAAGAAAAAGGTTTTGGGCCAAAATATAACTTTAAAGCTGATCAAATGCAGTGTTTTTCATGTTCTCCCATGTCTCCTGAATAAGGAGAGGCGCATATGCAGACTCCAATGTTCATGCTTAATTATCTTTTATTCACAAAACCAAACAAACACAGGCATTGGGGCCAGAAACCAAATTCCAAAAGGAGTCAAGAGAAACACAAACACAAGGCAGCATGACGGTGGACCAACAACTCAGGTCCACCACGAATGAACTTAAATACATAAACACAACACAAGCACTTAACTCCAGAATGTTACTAGAATTAGCTAGGCTAACTTAATGACCATGTTCTAGCTAATGCTAAAGTTTCATCCTCATGTAAAAGGATAAATTGGGGTACTATGTGCAGTATTATTGAGTGTTGGTTAAGTTTTATTTTTTTAAATATCCATACATTTATTATTGACCATACTGTACACTGGTTCTGTGGTCATGATGAATATATTATGGGAGCACTGAAAGGCCCATATGGACAAACTACACACCACTGCCCTCCACTCTACTCTGAGCAACAAGTCCCAAATGAATCAATGTCTCATCTAGAGCAGAGGTCCCCAACCCCCGGGACGCATGAAAAAACAAGATAAAAAACATTTTATTGATTATCGGATTCTGAAATATCTTTTATTTTGAAAAAGCGTTTGTCTTGATCACGTGATACAATGTGTCAAAAATGTCGAAACAAGCTACGAAACATGAGAAAAAAACCAAACATCTTTGGGAGCATCTTCGTATTTTTACGCTCTGTTTTCAGCCGCGGTTTCAGAGCCACAGTTTCAGAGCCGCAGTTTCAGTCCAGGGCTGATACAGACTGAGATCACCTGACATTTCTCTGATCATGTAAAGATGATTAAAAAATCAAGATGTTTATGATATTCAGTGAGAGAACGTTAGTCTTGATGGGGGTGTGGCTTGTTTGACTTTGACTTGTGTGACAGGATGATTACATTTGTTGTAAGACAATGTGAGTGTGTGTGAATGTGTGTGTGTGTGTGTGTGTGTATAGCAGTATAATATTAACTCTGAGTGTAAAGGTGACAGTGTATCCTGTTCATCACCAGTTAGAACATGTAGGAATGTTCGCTGTTGAATGTGATGATACACTGTAACAAAAGGTGGTCAGGTGACGCGACCCTGGCTGAGGGCTTCAGCCAATGACAGGGTTTAAACAGGACCTGAGAGTCTGAATCTGCATTTGCTTTGCTAGCAGAGTCTCAGTCATCTCCTCTTCGTAGAATGAGACACACAGACTAAAATGCTGACTGTCCAAACACATTTCCTTCAAAGCCGCCTTCGTGTGGTTTGGGATGATGAATTTCCAGCCCAGGTTGCAGGACGGTGGTGTGTCCTCGCTTTGATGTGCTGTAATGAGGACGGGAACTGTTGCCCCTCCTGCCCGTCCCTGTGAAATTCCCTCCCCAGGAGTGTTACAGTATCTTCTCATATTCAGTGCAGGGCCTTTTGCAGGGATGGAGCAGGAGTGGGCGTACATCTGCCCTCGCCCACAGCCTCCAGCTTTTTCAACTGCTCTCTGATCAGCCGTACATTTGCAACCGTTTGAAGTTCCAAACCATGCAACTGAGATGTAACGCTCCCCCTGCTCTGCCAGTGCTGTCTTTCAGGCTTCTTCGAGCCTCGCTGCACCTGTTTGATGATGGAAGGATTTCTTGTACGCCCGAGCACAAAGGATGTAATAAAACAACACAGCGTTTGATCACGCGCTGTCCCTGACATTTAGGCTGCGTTCCGGATAATTTCAGCGCTCATGGGCCTGAAACCCACTGGCGAATTCTTTCTTTTTGACCTAGATCTTTAAAAAGTGTTGTTTCCTGTTATTATCGGTGAGAATAACCTCACTCCGGGGTTAAAAAGCCCTGTTTGGCAATAAGAGAAATTCAAACTAAGGCTTCAATCAAGTCTGAAATGTTCTACCTAAACAGACCATAGGCCTGAAAACTGACTACAATTGGAAGGTTTTCAGGCCTTCAGTGTTCTACCCTAACCCGACTACAGCATAACACAAATTGGTCAGATTAGTTCTGATGTCTGATAAATTCTTCTCTGATCCTGACAATGACTTCTTTACTGTTCTTTATGCCTCTGGATGGAAAAACAAGGACAGCCACTCTGTTTGTTCTGGACCGATGTCTTTATAAGGTGCCCGGTGTAGTGCAGGGTCTTCAGTTCTCCCTCCACTGTCCAACGCACAGTTTTCTTGGGTTCTCCCTATTTTGCACTTTCCTTTTGCTACAATTTGAGCAAATCCGGTGATGTTCAAATGATGTTCCCTAAAGATGCCTCTATTTTAATGCCTCCTCCTGAAGAATGAGCACTTCTTCCCGAAGGATCACAACATCCTCCTGCAGGACCACAACCTCCTCCTGCAGGATCACAACATCCTCCTGAAGCACCTCAACCTCCTCCTGCAGGATCACAACATCCTCTTGAAGCACCTCAACCTCCTCCTGAAGGATGATCACTTCTCCTGTAGGATCACAACATCCTCTTAAAGGACCACAATCTCCTCCTGCAGGATCACAACGTCCTGCTGAAGCACCTCAACCTCCTCCTGAAGGATGATCACTTCTCCTGCAGAATCACAACATCCTCCTGAAGGACCACAACCTCCTCCCAAAGGACCACAATCTCCTCCTGCAGGATCACAACGTCCTGCTGAAGCACCTCAACCTCCTCCTGAAGGATGAGCACTTCTTCCCAAAGGACCACAATCTCCTCCTGAAGGACCACGGCCTCCTCCTGAGTGCCACAGGGATACAGATCAAAGGGTTGAGGCCAAGAATGATCCATTAGTCCTCCAGGTTAGAGGTTGGGCACAAACCAGTCCTGCCAAAGAGCTTTGTTATGGAAACAGCAACGTATCCTGAGAGTCCATTCTACATACAGTCTGACAAATTTCAGCTGGAACCCAACTGTAGCTCATTAAATTTTTGTCTGATGTTGAATATAATCCATTGAATTACAGTTTAATCCTGACTATATCCTAAAAAAATCTGTCTGATCTGAAATACTGCCCATGAAAAAACTGCCTAATTCTGATTGTAGGTCGTTAAATGTGAGTCTGAAGTCTGGAGTCTTTTTTCAAACGTAAACAGACGAAAACAACAAAGCTTAACGTGAGGGTGAACAGACAACTGCAAACTGAAACAGTGAAACCTAAATACAAACAAAGGACACTTAACTGAACACAGAACAGCTGTGACAATAATCAAACTCAGGTGTATCACCTTAACAGTCTGTAAACAAAAACTTAAACAACAGAATTTTCTTTAACAAAACTGACAGATTTTAGCCCAAAAAATGAACAACAACACGGGAGTGGGAGGGAATGGGAGTCATTCTTCTGGGATTGGGACAGGATGAAATTTTCCCCCAGTTTTTTTTTGGGACGGGACGGGATTTTTTTTGTGGGAGTGGGACGGGAGAGGTTTGAAAATTCACTCCTGTGTCACCCTCTAATCCCAAGCACAGGTCTGACTGTGGTTAACCAAAAATCTGGTTTTAATGTGAAAATGAACCATCCACGTCAGAAAAATCCTGGATTATGTCTCTCATGGTCAGTCAACAAAGTGTGGCATCCTAAGATGGAACTGAACTTTGGTCTTGATCAAAGTTCTGGGGGAAACAGGAGCAACTTCAGTCACAGTTTTACCTCCTTTTTTGATTATTTTCAGGATTGCTTTCAGAAGCACAGCTTTGGTAGCTTTGAGGTGTTATTTCCTCTCTGCAAAATATCAGTTTATTCATTTATTCATCAAATCGATTGTGGCCAGCAGGGGGCTTCTTAACCTCTGGGGCTCCTCTCAGGTGCATGGTTTGCATGATGGAAAAGCCCATGTTACACCACATGAATAAAAAAGCAAAGCAGTGACCCCATGCTTGCCAAGCAGTGAGGCCACATCGATCTACACCACACTGATCTGGTAACTGATCTCCATCATCAAAGATTCACTTTCCTCAGAACAGCCTGAGCATTTTAATAACGTGTCATAACTGCCCATGAATTATTGTGTTTATAACAAATCATTAATAATCTCATCTGAAACAACTGATAAACCATTTATTGGAGTTTATAATAGTTTAATATTGTAAAGTGCTTCCCAATTATGTGCTACCTGCTTGATTAGTACATCTGTGGATCCAGTATATGTAGCCTAGAGGGACTGAATAATAATTTTGTTTAATTTTGATGTAACCGAATTAAGGCTGTTGTTTTGCAGGTGATATGCAAGAGCGGAAATGTTTAAATATTGATTCTGCTCTGAACAAATCAATTAGTGTTTCCTTTCATTCCCGAACCCTAATTATCGCGCCATGTCATCTGTGCCACATTGCACATGATGTGTGTCATCTTTTATTTACATATATTTGCCCAAAGGATATTAATGCACTCAGTTCACATTCTCTAAACACAGAACTGGGAAAGCTAACGGCCGTGGGAAGGAATCGCAGTCAGCTTATAAAGCAGCAATCAGGCAATTATGTAATAATCCTGACAGGCTTAGAAAAGGACCATTTTAGGCTTTGAATGAATAAAGTCAGATCAAGCCTTTCTCTTCAGGCCGTGACGGTGGGCCCAGCCCGAGGACACGATGCTCACATGCATGTTTCGGTTTGTCGTTTGTTGGCGAGGGTTTGGCTCGATTGCAGCTATCGGTCCACTGGAGTACGCTGCATGACTCACTCCAGATCAGTGTAATGGAAACTGAAAAGAAAACTCCAATTAAATGACTCAACTTGCATTATGAAAGATATTGTGATTTGCTCTAGAATCTGATCAGAATGGAGGTTTTGCCTACATCCCTCTCCAGGGCCTTATTAAACTAATGGTGAACAGTAAGGCAGGCCCTTTTCTTTTCTGAGGGGTGCTATTTGTATTCAAATAGTTTTTTTCCTGAAGTTATGTGTTTAGCTAAACCTTGGATTCATAAATGACGCGTACAGATCATCTTAAAGGGGTTTGGGGCAAGTGGGAAGTAACACAGTACAGCCAGTACTTGCCTCTTTGTTCATCCAGAAAATCTCAAGAGCACATCGGTTTTCCACTGCAGTCCCATTACAGGACATCATTCGAATCCTGTGAAGTTGTTTAAAAGTTAAAATTAGCTTTTTAACAATAAATTACGACCCAATGAGAATATAAAGAGGGTTTCTATTACCTACCGCCAAAGGCTCAGACCCTCTGTTACACAGATCTACTGATGCTGAAGTCACCACACATTTCAGAATCTTCCTTTTTAGAGCCAAACGCTGGGACTGTGCACAGAAGGAGAAGTGATGAGAGATTTGCGTAAAGGGTTTATTGGCAAAATGTAAAGACAGCAATCAAGCAGAACAAAAACTGATGGAAAGAACTTAGGACAGAACTAATGTTAGCAGAAAGCAGACAAGGTCACAGTGTCATCAGAGCAGTAGTGTATTGATGGTATATTGTAGTATAAATGCAGTCCCAGGAGAAGAGAATGTAGGTAGAGACACTGTTACAGATTTGCCAGACCAGCCTGGGTTAGGAGACGTTACTTCAGTCCATAGTGCTTTCTACACCAGTAAAGTGTTTTCGAACACTGATGTTTGGAGCTTCTCCTGAATGTACACTGAGCTTTTCCTGCTGCTGTACTTCAGGCACTGTCCTTAACTGCCACCAACAACTGGAATAACTTTAATTCAACTAGGCAATCCTTAATCCCTAAGTGGGGTAGTGGACCTTACTGTTTGGGCCAGACACCACCATACTACATGTTGACCAGGTTGAGAATTCCTCAATTGTGGCTCATAGCACAATTATAGCTGCATGAATTTCATGTCATAGATCGTAACAAAGAGCAAAAAGGGAGTGAGATTGAGGAACATGTTCAGCTTCTGAAACACTGGTATCAAAGTTTAGCACTTAAAATAATGTAGCACTTCTTTTATCATCATTAGTGCGCTAGACTGACAGTTCCAACACTTGACATTCAAATGAGAGAGTTATGACTCTTTCTGTGCATTAGTGATGTTTTCAGGGATTTTTAATACCCATAACCACCAACCCACATAAATATTCATTATAGCCACCTGGTCCACCCTCTACCAATCTGAGCATGGGGGGGATGGTGATGGGATGTCATTTGTGAGGCCCACAGGTTATACTACTAGTTATAACTAGAATGCATTATCACAAAAAAATTGTGAAGTGTGAAGCACAGAAGCTTAAATGTGAAGTGTGAGCACAGGGGTTTACATGTGGCCACAGAGACAAACAGAAAAACTGGTACCTCACAGAGGAGAGTGAACACCAGGAAAGCGGCGGGACCAGACGGCATCACCGGCCGTCTGCTGCGCTGCTGTGCTGACCAGCTAGCAGGTGTGTTCACTTCCATCTTTAACGAGTCCCTGGCAAAGTCCGTGGTCCCCACGTG